>JACEFZ010005127.1:0-222500 GCA_014155875.1 Cepaea nemoralis
AATCCATACTACTTTGTTATTATTAAAGGGGAAGTGAATAGCTTAGCTATTATAACAGAGAGACGAATTTTCTTGGTTGTTATCAATGGGGTTCACGACTAGAAAAAGATTGTGACACACTGGTTTAAAGAAAAGCGATTGAAATATGCCAAGTATCTGCCGCACATTTGATTTTGTGTTTATTTTTCCCTTTACTTGCTCCTTCCCTGTTGATTACTGAATGCCCATCCATGTTTATTTATCTGTTCCTGTCAATTTATTTTTGTTTCTTCTTTCATCCGTTATTCCCCTCTTGGGCATAGAGCATAGACCATCAATCAACTCACCCCAAGTCCTCCTATCGTTATCTATAAGATGCAGCTTCGTCCATGTCCTTCCTAAGTTATTCATTTCTGTTTCTACTTCTTTTCTCCGTGTGTTTTAGGTCTTCCCCTAGTTCTTTTACCCTGTCAGTTCTACACAAAAAGCTTTTTTAGTTATGCTGTTCTCAGGTTTTCTCAGTGTAATTCCTATCCAGCGCCAACGTCTTTTCTCCGCTTCCTGTTCGCTGGTGTATATCTAGATCTTGTCATGCGCTACAGGATGTTTATATATTTATTGTTTTTTTTCTTTCTACTTGTGTTTAATTTTCAAGTAAACGTAAATTATTCAATCTATTATTTGCCTGGACTAGAGTAGGGAATCACTATGGAACATGCAGTCTTTTGCACGATGGAAACCATATTCACTAATAAAACGCTGTCAACAGCAATGAGAAACAGAGTGGTGAAAAATAGTGTTGAAGTGCTACATAGAAAACAAACTGTTGTTTATATGTAACACAATGATAATAAGAAGACTGAATGAGAAACAGTTAATGTTAGTAGACATGTTTCTGAATAAAGTTCAAAGAATACAATGGACGGATAGAAAAAACAAACAATTAACAACCCCTAAAGAAATAAATGGAAACCGTACATTGATCAGAGAAATTAGACACAGACATTTAATATTTTGTTGGAACTTCCTGAGGAGAAATAAACATGAAAATTATTTACAACTGGCAAACGAGATGGGAAATGAGCAAGACGAAGGTAAAGAGGTGCATATATGGATGGCTGGGTATTATGGCATTATCGGGACAAAACCACATACATGTCTGATGCAAGACGTTGGTGGTCGTATGAGATTGCGAACCGTAAGCTCCCGCGTCTATCGGCATATGACAGCATAATGATGATGGAAGACAATTGACAAGTCACATTAGGAGTCAGCATCGCCGAATTGATAAGTGCACTGGCTCTTTAACGTCCGGTGTGCTGATACCGAGATAGCGGAATCAACCCCTACACCGATCAGTTGAATTCTCGTTCTTGATTTGGGGAAGTAAATTACAAGTATCTCAGAAGTCGAGTGCCCGATAACGAATTGCACTGGTAATAGAGAAAGCTAATCGACACGCAAACGGTCCAGTGCTACTAGAAGTTGCATCATGTGTATGGACTACACACACACACACACACACACACACACACACAGAGACACACACACACACAACACACACACAACACACACAACACACACACTCATATCAAATTCCGAAAACAAGCAGCAGGTGCAAATCTCACTGAAACAAGTTTAAATCATATTATCAAGGAACACACGTGATTATCGCATTTTTCAGTTATAACTAAAAGGAAACTATAACTGTAATGAAGCTAAAATTGAACTATTAATTATAGATATAATCTATGCTGCGAGTGCATTGATGCTTTTCGTTAGCATATACTTCGTATGTTGCAGATGATCATATCTTCATTACTCATTCTCACAGGAGCTGTCAAATTATTCATTTGCACTATGGCTAAAAGCAATATTGGGCGCGTGAGCAAACATTGAGACAACTTGCTGAGCAGGTTTTTTCCGATCAGACATTGAATTGGGTCCTTGTGGAGGTTCGAAATGTGTAATATTCTCTACGTACCAACGTAAATGACTGTTCGTATGGATTATTTTTCCATATTATCAGTGCCCCTCGCCAACACGCGAACCCACTCCGACTTCTGGGGTGCGTGTAATTTACGTCCCCAAGGGAAATTATCTTCCCGGAGGGGAAATCGAACCCTGATCTCCCGCGTGACAGTCGGGGTTACATACCAGTATACTACCGAGGGCGGTAATGATGATGATTAGGTACTTCAATTTTAATTCACCGCAAACAACCGCAAACAAAGAAGAATCCCTTCGAGCCTCATTTGCATCGGTCCGGGAATCATTTTCCGGTTTAGTGTTCGGTGGACTGCTAGACCGATCGATGGATATTTTTTTAGTTTTGGGCACTGTCGTCGACAGTGAGGGCCCTACGGGCCCAAATACTTAAAAACATCCATCGATCGGTCTAGCAGTCCACCGAACACTAAACCGGATAATGATTGCCGGACCGATGCAAATGCGGCTCGAAGGGATTCTTCTTTGTTGCGGTGAATTAAAATTGAAGTATCGATGATTATTGTGATTGCGATAATGACGATGAGATGGTGATGATGATGACCCTGAAGGAGATAATGATGATGATGATGTTAATGGTGATGACTAAGACGACGATGATGATGATGATGATGATGATGATGATGATGATGATGATGATGATGATGATGATGATGATGATGATGATGATGATGATGATGATGATGATGATGATGATGATGATGATGATGAAATTATAGTGCCCTGCAAAAAAATTTAAAAAATGCAGTAGATAAGTAAAATCTAAGTAACATCTGGCATACGCAGTTAACGCTAGCTTGCCGCCCCTCTAGTCATGAGTTCGAATCCACTCGAGGCAGATATTATTTTTATTTTATTATAACAGAACTCCCGAGTCAGCCCAGCCTTACATGGGCATCAGTAAATGTCCGAGTAAGTCAAGGTGGCCAGCGTTATGCTGACTACATCATCCATCGGTTGTCTACTGGTCTATAATATACGAGGCAAATATCATATACCCAACACCCCTCAGGGCGTGTAAAGAGTTCTTTTACTATTGTTGTTTATGAGAAGATAAATACCATAGATGACATAGTGCATGATGTACAATATGATATACATGATGATGATGATAGTATGTGAGTAAAGTATGTCCATTAAGTCTGTCAGTAAAGTATGTAAGTAAACTATTTAGGTAAAGTACGTAGGTTAATTAGTTATTTAGTCGCGGTTCCAACTTCACGGCAACGGGTCGTCCCCACTATGCTGTGTTCCTGTGCCAGTGAGTATCACACAAAATGCTCTTCACTGTCCAATGTGACAAGTGGAAAAGACAGGAGTCTCGGGAAGCCAACAGCCCGCGCAGGTACACTGTGCTTATTGCCGCCGTCAGATATTGCCAACGCAAAAGTCTTCCACGGAACATACAGTTCATCGTCGAAGGAAGCGGCAGTCACCAGAAAGACTTCATTGAACCGGGTTTTATGCCATATGGCTCGGTCTCTTTCCGCAGGGCGACCCGCCTAAAGCGCCGCACAAAGTACGAACTCCGTAGTTCCAGCGACGACTCCCATGAGTATCCTGAAAATATGCACCCGTGAACAGTGTTCATCTGGCTGTTGAACCGTGTGTGCCCCTCAACCGGTGGTTGACGGGGGGGGGGGGGGGGGGGGGGTTGCGGCAGAGCGCGTATTGGAATATCCTAAGTGCAGTGATATCGGAAGTAAAGTACATAAGTAAAGTTAGTTAGTTAGTTAGTTAGTCGACAGATCATCCTCATTGCACATAGAACCATTCAGTCCATAAGTGCTCGGATCCCCTCCTCAGCAAATCCCGCAGCGTGTAGCGGCTAACGACGCCAGTTCTGTGTTGGTTTATCAATCTTCTTTGGGTTCCTGCGTAGTGTTCTTGTTTGGCCACCCCTCTTTTAATTTGCTGCTCTCGCAGTCTGGCCATTGTTGTAGATTCACAGTCATCACTTGGTTCTCGCAAAAGTCTTACTTCTCGTAGAGCATTCAGAATGTCAGCCTGGTCCATGGCGCTTCCGCCCTCCACAGTAGCCTCACCTGCGAGCTTGTCAGCCCGCTCATTTCCTTGTTCTCCCGCATGCCCTGGCACGAAGATGAAACTAATCTTTGCCAGCCGAGACCGCTCCAGAGGCAGCAACCATTCTCTTCGGATCGACCCCTCCTCTATCCTCTTGATCATGTTCATTGAGTCGCTAAGGAAACAAGCCCTAGTGAATGTCTGTGTCTCGAGCCATGTTATTGCTTTACTTACTGCCATGACTTCCATGGTCAGGCTACTTGTGGTTTCAGTGAAAGCACCAGAGTCCTCCTTCACATTTCTCCCTCCGGCCCGAGCTGTAAAGGCCCATGAGCTTCTCACATATCAGACGACCGACCCATCTGTGTAGATGACCGCGTCACCGTCTAGCGAATTCTCGAAAATCAACGCTTGTACTTCAGCCTCAACAGCCGCCGGATAAGTAAAGTATATAAGTAAAGTATATAAGTAAAGTATACTCGACCTATTCGAACTCTATATGAACACTGGAGCAGCAGGCGAGAAGCGTCTACCCATCATCCACCGCTGCTTCCGTAAGAAATCAACACAAACCAAAACAAGTCCCATAGCAGGAACTGGCTGTAGGTAAAGGGTGTATTTTTAATGACTGTGCAGTGTTTGAAAATATTGCCGGTCCAGGTTTTGTATTTAGCTAATATGTTGCATGAACTTAACATAGGGTGAATACAAAACTTGTACCGGCAATATTATCAAACACTGCACAGTCTTTAAAACTACACCCTAATACTATGACATGTCAGGACCATCACATTTTGTAGCGAACAATGAAAGCTGCCACCGAATCCCCGTCCAACGACCGTACGCATATCATCGTCAGCCTAATGTAAATAATCAGTTCTAAAGGTTGCATGTCGTTTGTAGGAAGCTGCAATCATGTCAAACCTTATAGGTTGTTCGTGATGTGCTATACCGATAAGTGTGGGCCGTCATTATTCGCCATTTCACTCGATCACCAGAATCGTGGATCAGCTCAGTGAGCTTGTGTCGACCATACCACGTAGCCAACCCATCCAGGTATTTACTTCTCTGTCTTCCTCTTGTTCTCTTCCTCTCGATCTTGCCAGTTGTCACCAAGTTCTCCAATTTATTTCTTCTCAAAACATGTCCAAATAATTTTGACTGTCTACGTCTAATTTCTCAAATCAGTTCACGATTTTCGTTTGTTTCTTGCCATCAGATGTTTTTCAGCTTGCCTGCTCATTGTCCACGCATCACATCCATACAAAAGTACAGGTTCTGTGTAGCACCTCAACACTCTTTTTCTCATTGGAACTGACATCTTTTTATTGGTCAGTATGTTTTCCATCATGCAAAAGGCTACTTTCGCCATGGCGATTCTTGTTCTAATCTCTTCAAGACATCACCCATCAAATATTATGACTGTTCCGAGACAATTGTACCGATTCACTTGTTTAGGAATATGCCTATTTACTTGTATATTACATTGTGGTATTTCCTTCGTGGACAATGAGCAGACAAATTGATGGCTGTGGAGATGTTTCTGAGGACAATGCAAAGAATACCATGGACAGACAGAAAATTCAATGAACAAGTCCTTCAAGAAACAAATTAAGATTGTAAACTGATTAGAGACATCAGACACAGACAGTCACAATTTCTTGGGCATGTTATGATAAGACATGAATTGGAGAACTTGGTGACAACTGGCAACATCGAAGGGAAGAGGCCAAGGGGAAGACCGAGAAGTAAACGCCTGTATGGCTTGGCCACGTGACATGGTCGAGACAGAAACACAGAGCTGATCGACGACTCTGGTGATCGAGTAAGATGGCAGAACATGACCGCCTACGCTTATCGGCATGGCACATGATGGATGGAAAGATTTCCTTCGTCCTAGTGCCAACCATAATCTGTATCTTCTTACAATTTAATTCTAACCCTAGTTGTGCACCGTGTGCAACAAACGCATCTACTAATTGTTGCAGATCCTGCTCATTGTCTGCGATCAATTCTGTATCATCTGCATATCTGTTACTATTGGTTCCCCAACCCTAGTTGTGCACCGTGTGCAACAAACGCATCTACTAATTGTTGCAGATCCTGCTCATTGTCTGCGATCAATTCTGTATCATCTGCATATCTGTTACTATTCGTTCCTCCCCCCCCCCCTATTGATGATTCTTTTCATCTTATATATAAAAGGCAATGTGTGTGGATATGCCTGTATGTATGTCCTTTATGGGTTCGCGAACGGCCCATCTGATTGAGATGAAATTTTCTACACGCCTTCCTCTCATTCCAGCGCTGCCAACTGTCATATTTTTGTTTCTTCTTCCTCCTCCTCCCCCTCCCTAAATACGTACGTAAATATATGATGATGATGATGAAAGAATCCCCGAACCAAAACGATAGGACAAGCGAAGAAAATGACGTGACTACACAGAATCGTCACACGGCAATCATCATCATCATCAAGTGCCGTGCCGGCTGGCGTAGGCGTTCATGGTTCTCCATAGATCTCAGTCTTTGGTTTTCTGGATCAACTCTGCTGCTGATATATATGCCTCCATGCCACGGCAATATCAATAACAATTCATCTTTTTATGTGTAAGGAAGTTATCTACAGTCCTCCTCTTCCTCCTCCCTTTCCTTCCTCCTGCTCCTCCCTCTACCTCCTCCTCCCTCTACCTCCTCTTCCACCTCCCTTTCCTTCCTCCCCTCCTCATTCTCCCTCCTCCTCCCTCCTCCCTCTCCCTCCTTCCTCCTTCTCCCTCCGCCTCCTCCTCCTCCTCTCCCCTCCTCCTCTCTCCTTCCCCTCCTCCCTCCTCCTCCCTTCTACTCCTCCCTCCTTCTCCCTCCTCCTCCTCTCCCCTCCTCCAATTCCTACCCCCTTCTGCTTCCCCTCCCCCTCCTCCCTCTCCCTCCTCTTCCTCCTCCATCCTCCTCCTCCTCTTCCTCCTCCTCCACCCCCTTCCTCCTCCTTCCACCTCCTCCCTCCTCCTCCCTCTTCCTCCTCCTCCTACCTCCTCCCTCCTCCTCCTCTCTCCTCTTCCCTCCTCCCTTTTCCTCCCTCCTCCTCCTCCCTATACCTAATCACTCCTCATCCATTATCCTCCTTCCTCCACATCCCTCCTTCTCCTCTCCCCTCCTCCTCCTCCTACCCTCTTCCTCTTCACCTCCCCCTCTCCCTCCTCTTCCTCCTCCATCCTCCTCCTCCCTCTTCCTCCTCCTCCCTCTTCCTCCATCTCCCTCCTCCTTCCTTTTCCTCCTCCTCCTACCTCCTCCCTCCTCCTCCTCTCTCCTCCCTTTTCCTCCTCCCTCTACCTCCTCCCTCCTCCTCCCTCCACCTCCTTCCTCCACATCCCTCCTCCTCCCTCTTCCTCCTCCTCCCTCCTCATCATTCCTCCTCCTCCTCCCCCTCCTTCTCCTCCCTTCTCCTTCTCCCTCCTCTTTCTACCTCTTCCTCCCTCCTCCTTCTCCATCCACCTCCTCCATCCTCCTCCCTCCTTCTCCCTCCTCCTCCCCCTCCTGCGTTCTCCTACTCCTCCTGCTCCTTCTCCCTCCTTCTCCCTCTTCCTCCCTCCTCTTCCTCCTCCCTCCTCCTCCCCTCCACCCTCTCCCTCCTCCTCCCTCCTCCATCCTCCTTCTCCCTCCTCCTAATACCTCCTCCTCCTCCTCTCTCCTCCTCCTTCCTCCCTTCTCCTCCTCCCTCCTCCTTCTCCTCTTTCCCCCTCCTCCTAATCCCTCCTCCTCCCTCCTATTCCTCCCTACTCCTCCTCCTCCCTCCTCCTCTCTCCACCTATCCCTTCCGCCTCCCTCCTCCTCCCTCTTCCTCCTCCCTCCTCCCTCCTCCTCCTCCCTCCTCTCTCCTCCTCCCTTTTCCTCCCTCCTTCTCCTCCCTCTACCTCCTCCCTCCTTCTCCTTCCTCCACCCTCTTCCTCCTCCTCCCTCCTCATCATTCTTCCTCCTCCTCTTTCTCCCTCTCCTCCCTCCTCCTTCTCCCTCCTCCTTCTACCTCTTCCTCCCTCCTCCTTCTCCCTCCACCTCCTCCCTCCTCCTCTCTTCTCCTCCTCCCTCTTCCTCCCTCTCCCTTCTCCCTCCTCCTCCTCCCCCTCCTCCTGCGTTCTCCTCCTCCCTCCTTCTCCATCCTCCTCCTCCTTCTCCCTCTTCCTCCTCCCTCTTCTCCTCCCTCCTCCTCCCCTCCTCCCTCTTCCTCCTCCCCTCCTCCCTCTTCCTCCTTCTCCCTCCTCCCTCCTCCTCCTCTCTACTCCTCCTCCTCTCTCCTCCTCCTCCCTCCTACTCCTTCCTCCTCCCTCTTCCTCCTCCTCCCTTCTCCTCCTTCTCCTCTTTCCCCCTCCTCCTAATCCCTCCTCCTCCCTCCTCCTCCTCCTATTCCTCCTACTCCTCCCTCCTCCCTCCTCTCTCCGCCTATCTCTTCCTCCCTCCTCCACCCTCTTCCTCCTCCTTCCTCCTACTCCTCCTTTTTCTTCTTCTTCTGCTGCTGCTGCCGCTGCTCCATTCACCCAAGTTAATTGTTGGGGGAATATGTAAAGATCTTTCAAGTGCTCTTTCTAATGCTTTTTGTAAGTTGGTCTTCGTTTATCTAAGGTTGTTCTAACCGCAACCAATAAATGATTAGA
Organism: Cepaea nemoralis; assembly: GCA_014155875.1. NCBI lineage: Eukaryota > Metazoa > Mollusca > Gastropoda > Stylommatophora > Helicidae > Cepaea > Cepaea nemoralis. The sequence continues at coordinate 8,655 of JACEFZ010005127.1, forward strand.
CAGACAGACAGACAGACAGACAGACAGACAGACAGACAGACAGACAGACAGATAGTCGGGAACGGGAACTTATATGAATTAAATGAGATGCTCCCCATCAGGGCTGGGCGAAGCCGGGCCGGGTCAGACAGACAGACAGACAGATAGATAGATAGTCGGGAACAGGAACGGGAGCTTATATGACTACTTATATGAATTAAATGAGATGCTCCACACCAGGAGCTAGGCGATGCCGGGCAGGGTCAGACAGACAGACAGATAGACAGACAGACAGACAGACAGATAGATAGACCGACAGACAGACAGACAGACAGACAGACAGACAGACAGACAGACAGACAGTCGGGAACGGGAACGGGAGCTTATATGACTACTTGTATGAATTAAATGAGATGCTCCCCACCAGGGACTGGGCGAAGCCGGGCCGGGTCTGCTAGTCTTATATATAAATTAGGATGTGTGTGGATATGTATGTCTGTATGTCTGTATGTCCTTTATACGTTCGCGAACGGCCCATCCGATTGAGATGAAATTTTCTACACGCCTTCCTTTCATTCCAGCGCTGCCAACTGTCGTATTTTGTTTTCTTCTTCCTCCTCCTCCCTCCTCCCATTCCCAAAATACGTACGTAAATATATGATGATGAAAGAATCCCCGAACCAAAACGCTAGGGAAAGGGAAGAAAATGACGTGACTACACAGAATCGTCACACCGCAATCATCATCAAGTGCCGTGCCGGCTGGCGTAGGCGTTCAACTCTGATGCTGATATATATGCCTCCATGCCACGGCAATATCAATAACAATTCATCTTTTTGTGTGTAAGGAAGTTATCTACAGTCGTTTAGAAGAGAAGAACAATCAATGGAAGGACCGAAATCACAGAACCTAGACGAGTATGAATTCGGAATGATAGACAGACAGACAGACAGACAAACAGACAGACAGACAGACAGACAGACAGACAGACAGACAGACAGTCGGTAACGGGAACGGGAACTTATATGACTACTTGTATGAATTAAATGAGATGCTCCCCACCAAGGGCTGGGCGAAGCCGGGCCGGGTCAGCTAGTCTTCTATATTTCTGAAAATATGTCCACTGTACAGGGAAAGAAAGGATCTGGAAACATTACGCATCCCCAATTCCAATTCCAATTTCTGGTACAAGTACCCGCTTTCAGCCTTCGAATTTTCGACTTAGCTATGTAATGGTGTTTACGGTGCAGCTTGAAGTTTGTCTTTCGTACTTTGGGCTGCTTGTTGTCAGCTTCCCAGTTTTTGATGGGTTGGTTGCGTTCGTTACTTTCTTGATGATGTATTTCATGTCTGGACAGAGTCGCGCACTTGTTGAGGCCTGGAGTAATTAGGTACCCACCCGGTCATATGGTGCTGTTTCCTTCAGGGAGTTTTACCAGTTGTCGTCTCTCCTGGTGTGCCTCCTATTTCCCCGTCGTGAGTTGCCTTCGAATCTTCTCGGCGTTCGCCAGTCGGATCTCGTTCTTCGTCTGTTGCTTCTTCTTCTGTTTGTGACCTTGTGTCCTCTGGTTCGGGTGTGGCTGTCTGGATCTTGAGCAGTTCAAGTATCTTATCAAGATTGATTCTTGTGTTTCGTTTCACATCTTGGACGTCGTTAGATAGCTGCTCATCCGTCTCAGCCTTTATGGCAGCCATTCGAGCGACATCCTGCTCAATCTTCTGCTGGACTTGCTTCGTTTCGTCTTGGATGCGCTGAGCAGTTGTTATCTGTGTTTCTTGTGTCTTTACTTTTCCTTCCTCCATGGTTTTTAACTGTGTTCTCGGGTCCTTCAGTTGGCCTTCCAGTTGCGCTTTGTCATTTTTGGTGAATCAGTTGGTCGCCTCGTACTGCCTCCTGGCTTCCTTACATGGTAGGTTAGACTTGATGGCGATTTTCATGGCTTCTTTGCTGTCTTGGTGGCAGGGGCAGCCGGGGTACCTGCGCCGTGGTTGCCGAAGCAGTTGGCGCATTTTCTGTTATTGTTAGGCCTCCTGAAGTCCTTGTCGATCTTTGCATGCTGGCACTGGCTGTATGGATGAGGTCCAGAGCAGTATCTGCAAACCTCAACCTCACTCTTGCAGGTGGCACGGGTGTGCCAAAACTTCTGGACACTTAGAGCACTGCAGCACTCTCGGTATGTAGTGCTCTGGAACTTGGTCTCTCGTGTCCCATCGGATGTATTGAGGGATCACTCGGTCCTCCGATGTTACTATGACGACTGTGGAGGGGATGTTGTTCTTTCCGATGATCCTCTCGGCACTGGTGATCTTGAGTTTCTTGTTCTCCCTTGTCAGCATCTCCCTGATCTGGTCGTTGGTGAGATGGGTCTTGACTCGTTTAATGACCCATCGTTTCATCATGCTGTGTCGGGCGGCTTCCAATACTATGTCGTGGTGAAGCTGTATGGTGGCTTTCTCCTCTTGTGTTATCTTCTGGATAAGTGCTGTGGTTTTTGGGTTTTTATTGATGGAGACCACTACTCCATCAGGTGTCTTGCGCAGCTGGTTGATGCTGTGTCTTCCCAGCTCGTTTTCCAACAGACTGATTATCTTGTCTGTTGGTAGCGCCGACAGTTTAGCTTCACCCACGCTTGTCTGTTTGAGCAGTATTCTGCCGGTGAAGTCCTCAGATGTTGCTGTTGTTTCCTCCTGTGTGGAGGTCACTGGTAGATTGGGCTGCATCGTCTTGGAGCTGGTTGGAACTTCCCGGCTGCTGCTGGCTTGAGTTGTGGTTTCTTCATCAACTGGGACGGCTTCAGCTGGTGTAGGAGCCGGACTGCTGCTCGTAGATATAGGCTCAGCAGTCGTAGCGGCCTTCCTCGCCTCTACATTCTTCTTCCCGGCTGCATATAGCGCATGTCTCTGCGCGGCACTTTTCACGCGAGGCATCCTCTGAGTTATCCTATAAGGCGACTTGATCTCGATAGCGCGTCTCACACCTCTCTTAATAGGCTGATATTGGCCTACTTCCTTATGAGGCAACAGTAGTTTGCCATTGCTTTCTGGGCGAGAGGTCAAAATTCAAGTCCATCTGACCGGTGTGTGGTGCGAACCCACTACCGCGGTCACTAGTGAACGTTACGCGTAAGAGCTTTAAACCTTTCGGATACGTCGACATCTAGATGATCAGTAATTACAGTATATTCTATATAAAGTGCAATGTAAAACGAACTAACGTGAGATATGGTACAAGTGGGAAAATACATAGATTCTTCAATATTGTACAGGATTACATCACAGACTGTAACATACACACATCTCTGAAAGAATATCATACTTTGTAGGTCACGGTTCTTCTTCTTCTTCTTCGTTCATCCGGAGTTTTCTTTCGGATGTGATTGCGTTGTGCCTGTTTACAGCAGAGCTGCGTTCTTGCGCCGTTAGGCCGACACATCCGACTTCTGCGGGCATTTGTTGACCGGGTTAACCTTCCCGGGGGTTTCTTAGGACGTTTGACTCTCACTGTTGTGGTGTTATCCCCCATCCCAGCTGGTCCATATAGAACAGCCAAAGATCCTGGTCAGCCCTCAAGGGAAGGCAGGGGCAGACCATGGGCATTCCCCGCCATCCAAGGAGGCTTCCATACTTGCAGAGCCGATACATAGCGCTCTGGTACTGGGCTCACCCAAGGAATCGTCACGTCCTGCACATGGCTGCTTAGCCTCACTTCCGTATATTGGGCCTTCCGTTCACCATAGGCTGTTCTTCCGGAAACCAGAAGTATGCAGTCTGCAGATGACATCCACACAGTGAGCTTTCGATTCGGACTTTCCACGTAATGGATTTGCTATATCAAGCAATATTCCATTTCATGCCACTAGGACACTTTTCCACCTTTTATGAAGCCCACACAATGGGCTTTTGATTCGGACTTTCCACGTAATGGATTTGCTATCCAAGCAATATTCCATTTCGAGCCACTAGGACACTTTTCCACCTTTTATGAAGCCCACACAGCGAGCTTTCGATTTGGACTTTCCACATAATGGATTTGCTATCCAAGCAATATTCCATTTCATGCCTCTGGGTCTTCATGCACCTTTAAATGTCAACCTGTATGTAGTTAAAGTAAGCTGCGGTCAACTTGAGCTTGTTGATATCTCCATAGAGCTTGTCCTCAAATGAAGCAGGTGTGGGCCAAAATATCTTTCTCTGTTCTGCATACGTTGGGCAATCCTGCAGCAAATGTTTTGCTGTCATTTTTCCAGTTCTACAATTACATTCATCAGTATCTCCTATCTTTAGTTTATTGAACAAGTGGTATTTCAGCCTGTTATGTCCTGTGCGGAGTCTGAAGATTGCTACTTGTTCTCTTCGGTCGAGTTTGTAATATGCATCATCCTTCTGATGGCCTGGATGCTCAGATTCCCATTTGGTTCTATAAGTGCTTTTTATCAACCTCTTTGCCTCATTATAGGTTATGTCTATGTCAGGCTGTGGTAGTCGTCCGCCCTCTTTTGCCAGTCTGTCAGCCTCTTCGTTTCCAGGTATACTGCAATGTGATGGGATCCACTGTATTACAACTTTTTTGGATTTCTGGCATAGACCATGGAGTGCTGCTCTTAGGTCAGTTAGTTCTGTGCTGTTATTGCTCTTGAGTATTGAGACAGCTGACTTTGCATCTGTGAAGATAGCTATTTGCTTCTCTTTATTTTCCTCCATCAGGAGCATTTCTGCTGCAGTTTTCAAAGCCTCTACCTCCGCTTTGAAGTTACTTGAAAATTTTCCAGTTGCCATTGAATGTGTTTTTTTCACTCCATTTTTTAAATTTAGGAGAATTCCTCCTCCTCCATTCTCTATTGAATTTTTGGCTGATCCATCTGTATATGCATGGGTCCAATTCCTGCTTGGGTAATGTTCTTTTATGTAGTTTAGGGTTATTTCTCTTCTTTCGGTTTCATGCTGAGTGTTCTTTTTCTCAATACCAGGAATGTTTTCTATCATCTCAGGCAGTTGCTGCTGTCTCCAAGCTGGGAAGTTGTGTGCATTGTGTATGGGCTTGACTGTTGATATGTTAAGTATAGGATCGGCCCTAATCCTTCGTTTTGCAGTTTCTACAAAGTTGCTACGCTTCAGTCTTCCCTTTCCAAAACCATTAAATCTGTTGTACATAGGGTGGTCTGTCAATCTTCTAAATTTTTCTGCTTGTTGCTGGGCTCTGCTATCTCTTCTATCCTGCATTGGTTGTAAACAAGTGATCTTTTCTAGTTCATTAATAGGCGTTGTCTTCAGGCTTCCAGTTATGATTCGCATTCCTTGGTTTTGGACTCTACTTATTTTGTTAAAGTTTGACTTAGCTGCTGTTGCCCAAGCTGCAATGCCATATTCCAGTACTGGCCTCACCCGTCCAGTATATAACTTCTTGAGAACTTTCTCATCTGCTCCCCACGTTGTACCAGCAAGCTTTTTCATGATTGCCATTCTCTGCCTTGCTCTTGTTCGATTTTTCTCAACCTGTGTCTTCCATGTCAGGCGACGATCAAAGGTGACTCCTAGATAGTTTGGATTTTCTTCATGGCGCAATATTTTTCCATTCAATACCAGCTTAGGTTGCTGAGTTTTATTTGAGAGGGAGAACACTGTGCATGTTGTTTTCTCCTCACTTATCTTCACTGGCCATGATTTTGACCAGTCCTCTAGCGCTAATAAGGCTTGCTGTATTCTGCTGTTAGCTGTACTAATATATTCTTCAGATGTCCATATGGCTAGGTCATCTGCAAAGGAGGATGTGTGTACTCTGGCTGGAAAATTTTCTGTGATGTCATTTATATATGCTAGGAATAATGTTGGTGAAAGAACTCCTCCTTGAGGGACACCTTGCTCCAGCAGCATCATTTTGCTTGTTTGTCCTTGTACTTTTGTCCTGGCAGTTCTGTTCTCAAGGTAGTGGCTGATCCATTTATACATTTTTCCACAAACATGCATGTTTTGCAGTTTTACTTTCAGTCCTTCCTTCCATACTTTATCAAATGCTTTTTCTAAATCTATCCAGACTGCTAGTGTGTGCTTTTTCTCTTGGAAGGCATCCTCTATTTCCTGAGCTATATAGGTTATTTGATCTTCAGTGGATCTGTATTTTCTGAATCCTGCTTGGTGTGGTGTTAAGAGTTTGTTTTCTTCCAGATGCCATGTTAGCCTGCCATTGATAATGCGTTCCATTAATTTTCCTACACAGCTAAGTAGACTGATAGGTCGATAGCCATTTGGTTCTTCCAGGTCTTTTCCCTTCTTTGGGACTGGTATTAGTATAGCTTCCTTCCATGCCTGTGGGACTATTCCTCTCTTCCAGCTGTTATTTAGGACTGCTAGTAGTTTCTTCTTTGCCTTGGTGCCTAGTCCTATTAGCATTTCATTTGTGATTCCATCCTTTCCTGGTGATTTCTTCTTTTTTAGGGTATTCATTGCCTGTTCCATTTCTTCCATTGTTAGATTTGCCATCATATATTCTGCTGCTGTCTCTGTAGTTCTATGATGTATCTGTTTGTCTTTGATTGCTTTCTTCTGTTCGGTTGTAATATCAATGTGGTTTGCATTTGCATAGTGTTCCATTAGTGCATTTGCAGCCTTTTTGCCTGTAAGCAAGGCATTTCCTTGTTTAATTGTTATTTGTTTGTTTCTAGGTCCTTCATTGTTCATGGCTTTCACTAGTTTCCATAGTTTGTTTCCATCCCTGTCAAAATTCAGGTTTTCTGTTTTTTCCCTCCAACAATCTCTTGTTGTTTGATTTACTGTTCTTTTATATTTTGCTGAGATGGCTTTGAGAGAGATGTTTGCTTCAATTGTTTGTTCTCTCTCTGCTGTCTTCCTGGCATCTTCAACTTTGTCCTCCAAACTTTGTAGTTCTTCAGTCCAGTATGGTTTGTAATTTTTCCTCGCTCCTCTTGGAATGGACTCAGTGGCTGCCTGTATTATCGCTCTGTTTAGACTTTCCACCATTTGCTTTATGTTGCCATATCGTGTATTTATGTTTTCACAATATTTGTCTGTTAGTATGGCAAATCTGTCCCAATCTGCTCGTTTGTAATTCCAGCGGGGCAAGGGCTTTTGCTCCTGTGGAACATACTCCATATTCATTTCAAGCTTGATTGGTCTGTGGTCACTACCTGCTAATTGGTCCAGCACATGGCGATCGATTTTGTGGAGGATGTCTCCTGTGCAGAAAGCTAAGTCTGGAGTAGAAGTGGTAAGCCATCTTCTGGAGTAGAAGCTCGGTGTGTCATCCGCTTTGTTGAGTAGATGGAGATTTGAGTCTATTTCCCAGTCCTCCAATTCATCTCCTCTTTTGTCAGTATCTGAGTATCCCCATCTTTCTGAACGGCTATTAAAGTCTCCGACAATAATGCAGTTTGTGTCAGTTATTTTCATGTTTGAGAGTGTAAGGTCCTTATCTGCTGGGCTATACAGATTGTAGATTCTTATTTTCACGTCCTTTATCATTATATCAACACCTATAATTTCCGTTTGGTTGTCAGAGATCACAGATACTTCGCTGCAAGGTATTGTATTTCGTGTAAGTATTAGAACTCCTCCTTTGTGTCCTTCGCGGTCGAAACGTGTGGCCTGATATCCTCTGACTGAGAATTTGTGATTGGTGTTGAGGTGTGTCTCTTGAATGCATGCCACATCTATTCTATCTTTATGAAGACGCTGTGTTAGGGAGTCTTTCTTCTTGTAAACTCCTTCGGCATTCCACTGTAGTATGTTGAGTGTCCGGGGTATTTGGTCAATAGCTCTTAACCTACTCCTCTGTGCCTTGACTCCACAGCACAGGGGAAGGTGACCACCAGTAGTCATGGGTGGACCCCCTCGAGGCAGGGGGCCCGGCACTATCACCGCCTGATGGGACTTCACGGGATTAGCACCATATCGATTAATTTTGATTTGTGACATCATGAATTAAGTTACGTTGCACTGCTTTGTCAAGCCTGTGGCTCAGTACATCCGATTTCGACAAGCATTTATTCGGGATGCTTTCCCTAGCCTTTGACTGTCCCCAGTCTACCTACAAGGCAGCAGGTTTCACGTTGCACTGCTTTGTCAAGCCTGTGGCTCAGTACATCCGATTTCGACAAGCATGTATTTGGGGTGCTTTCCCTAGCCTTTGACTGTCCCCAGTCTACCTACAAGGCAGCAGGTTTGTGTGTCTCTTCGTCTGGTCCCTCTCCCTTGACCTGTCCGACATGGGTGGCCCTACCAGTAGCTGTGCTACCGTCGGCATAGCTCTTGGGGTCATTGGGACGCACAAGCCCCTCTACCTCGTCACGGTGGACACACAGCAGAGGGGATCCTGTCTATACTATAGCACACTTATCACTCTATGCTGAAATACTCTTGCATTATTGTCTATAATGAGGTACTCTTGCTCCACAACATTAGGGTAATCTTGTAACTCCCTTTATACTAGTGTAATCTTGTAACTCTCTTTATACAAGGGGACTTTTGAAACTATTCTATAGTACTCGTCACTCCAACACAAGATAGTCTTGCCACTATGGTAGTCATGTTATTCCATCAATACTAGGGTACTATTGTCACTCCATCAATACTAGGGTACTATTGTCACTCCATCGATACTAGGGTACTATTGTCACTCGATTTATACTAGCGTTTTCTTGTCACTAAATCTATAATAGAATATTCTCACTCTGTGCTATGGTATTCTTATCAATCCATTTCTACTAAGTTATTCATGTCACTACAGCTATAGTTCATTCGCTCTACACTATTTGAATAAGGGGAGTTATATATTTTTGTGATATATGATATATTATTATATAGATATATGCTGCCGCAACATCTAGCATGGAATCAGATATTCTGTCTGCAGGTAGAGGTTCAGGATGAGACTATGGCCTTTAAATGGTTGGATGACCAGAGGATGGCATAGCCAGACATGTGTTTTTGGTGAATTCACAGAGTATGTTTCGAAGGTGGAGGTTGTGTTCTCCCTTTATACGACAAAGGCTGGCATCACTTGACAGAACGGAGATTGCAAGCATGTCAACAGTTTTCTGCCCAAGCATGCTGGGGAAATTAACAGGCTAGTGGGTTGGCTGTTGCTGTACCTCTGGGTGGAGTGGTACTTGATGATGGGGGTGATGTGATTAGCGCTCTCTGGGATCAAGTAGAGAGTGCAACTGAACAGATGTAGTCTCTATATCTGGAAAAACTCATTCAGAAGGGAGTAATGGGTCTGGACGATGCTCTAGGCATAGAGGAAAAGTCAAGGAGACTTTAAATCAAATTGCTACAGGGATAACATACAAGAGAACTCTTCTGTAACTTTTAAAGAAAGGTTAGTAAGTGGAGAGAGAATGTCTGGGAATATTACAAGTATAGTTAAGTTGACTCTTAAATGCAATATTAAGTATTCATTCTTTACTAGGGTATTCTTTCAATCTGTCCAGCCCAGGGTATTCTTGTTACTTCATCTTTACTAGACTCCCCTGTCACTCATTCTATATTGGCACCTTGCCAGATGGTAGTTTGCTCAAATAGGCATAACTACAATCCATGGCAGTGGTGAATGTGGGTTTAGGCCAAGGATGGAGTTATACTTCTCCATAGCTCAGTCAGTTAGTCCGTTTGTCGCGGTTCCAACTTCACGGCAACGGGTTGTCCCCATATTGCTCCGTTCCTGCGCCAGTGAATATCACACAAAATCCTCACTGCCCCACGTGAACAATGGAATTGACAGGAGTGTCGGCAAGCCAACAGCCCGCACAGGTACACTGTGCATAATGCCGCCGCCAGAATGTCAACACAAAAGTTCTCCACGAAAAATACAGTTCATCGTCGATGGAAACGGCAGTCACCAGAAAGACTTCATTGATCTGGGATTTATCCCATATGGCTCGGTCTCTTTCCGCAGAGCGACCCACCGAAAGCACCGCACAAAGCACAAACTCGCTACAGCGACGACTCCTAGGAGTCTCCTGAAAAATGCACTCGTGAACCAAAAAAGCAAACCAGTCAATCCAGCAACAGCCGGCCATCATCGTTTCAAACATGCAGTTCACGCTAAAAGCACCCGCGGACAGATGCAAAAGCATTCCACGCAAAATTCACAGCTCAGTGTCGCGCCACGCATGCACTCAGTAGCAGGCCGACGGAACCATAGCCTCCTTAGTCGCCTCTTACGACGTGCATGGTAGGCAACAGTGTTACTATTCTTTGCTTCCCAGTATGGGCCCCGGCAACACACGGGCGGGTCACGGTTCTGATTATCTGCAAATGTTTAGACTGAGCCACGTGGTTTATTATTAGTAGTAGTAGTAGCAGTAGTAGTAGTAGTAGTAGTAGTAGTAGTAGTAGTAGTAGTAGTAGTAGTAGTAGTAGTAGTAGTAGTAGTAGTAGTGGTAGTAGTAGTAGTAGTAGTAGTAGTAGTAGTAGTAGTAGTAGTAGTAGTAGTAGTAGTTGCAGCAGCGGCAGTATCAGCAGAAGCAGCAGCAGTATCCATGTTTATCTTCTTCGTCTTCTTCTTCGTTCTTCTTTCTATGCGAGAGTGTCACGCCTGATTATGCACCTCAAATGGAAGTATCCCCGACTTAGGTTTGCATCTCTGTCAGATTTACTGTCCCTGGGTACTGTTCATCCAAGGTAACAGCCTATCTGCCCGTGGGTATTTTTTTTTTTTTTTGGGGGGGGGGGGTGTCATATCCCTTACAGGACGTTGCAGTCAACACCAGCATTTTTCAGCTGCTGTTGATGTACTAGGCAAGATTACGCTCAGTAGTTTGCCATTGCTTTCTGAGCGACCGGCTCACATACCCCTGTAAGTTACCGACGCGGCGAGAACCGCGACCGTTTCTCATGCACATCACGTCACTCACGAGAGTATACGGGATTACGGAGAAAGACGTAAACCACTAGGCCAGGGAGACCGGCTAGGTAGGACCCGTGGGTAGGTCTTCTTTAATATCAATAGTTCCTGGTCTGCGGTTTTACTGCCTACTCTGCGATCTTCAACTGCCGTGCGATTCTAACGTGCACAAAATATACACGACATCTCCTGTTTTTTCGTCATTATCCGATAAAGCTAGATATCTGATCTCACTCTTCGAGTGATCAGGTGGAGGTATTATAACATAAGACACCAATGGTTCTTGTACACATTTCCAGACCTATTCAAGGATCCGTAACAAGTAACCTTATGAACCTGAGGCGAACAAAATATTACATTAGCCATGGCTTCCCCTTAAATTATATGTAATTTGGCCTAGTTTGAACTGTCAAACTGCCATCTATTGTCTATAGTACCTTGAGGTGTAGGACAGGGGAAATTGAAGCCTGGGGATTTAAGACCGCCTGGCAAGCGCAGTCGCTGCGACCTGTGCAGGCTAGGGTTTTCTATTTACCCCCGACAGAAAAAAATAAATAGTATTAACTTACTGCTAAATCTGTTGTAATTTCAATCGCTCTTCGCTGCAAGCAATTGCAATAGAGACGCGCACAGCAGTACAAGAAGCCTCTTCTGTTGTAAGATCATTATGTTTCATATATTGCTCGTTCTAAGGTTTTACATTTGTTTTGTCAACGATATACACATTCGAATAGCCTGGTTATAGTGTGGAACAAATCAAACATTTCTTAGTTTGTGATTTTCAAACGTATTAAGTTTGAAACATCGATATTCATCTTGAAACATCATGCATATTATGGATACTAAAATGTGCATCTAAACTCAAGCAAATAGTACGCTTGTTCTGACACAAACTTGTATCCGTACACATACGAATGCATACAAGTGTGCAGGATGGAAATACCCAGGGTCGCACTAGCAGCGCGACAAGACCATGGAACAATTAACTGATGTCCCATAGGGAGTCCACTAGACTGGTGCTGTCTCTAAAGATAGACCTAGTTTCTCATCACGTTGGTACTAATTCAGCTTAGAGCACCCGCTGGCCTTCACATCAACTCATTCTCTTTTTCTCTGTTTGTCACTGTTTCTGATTGCAACGGCACCATCACTATTGGAACTATTCGCTGGCTGTTGAAGATGAGGACTGACTGCTCAAGGGAATGACCCGAGTGCGATGACGTCGGTTCTTAACTCGACTCACTATTTCTGTCTGTATATCTATATTTCTATTCATTGATCACGTCTCTCTCTCTCTGTGGCTCTCTTTATATGCATATTTGTCTGTCTGTCTCTCCTTTTATGTTCATCGCGTAAAAAGTAATATAATTACATCATCAAACTTTGTTTAACTGTATCCATAATAGCTTAAATTGTTTACTCATTTACTTACTCACCTATTTAGCTATAAGACGTCTTCATTTCGACACTTTCCGGGCGCCGTCTTTAGTTTTTAATATGCCAATTGTTTAAATCAGCAGATTTAAATTTTTCACCAAGAATGACAAATATTACCGCGGAAAATCGTATTCTGATTAAACATTTGCGTATTGAAAAAGAGTGGGGTGCTAGGAGAATGACCAATGAGTTTCCAAACACAGCCTGGAGCATAGCTAGTGTCAGTCGGGTTATCAATAAAATTGACAACGACTGTACAATAGAACGTAAACCAGGAAGTAGTAGACCAAAATCTGCCAGAAAACAACATAATATTGAGCGGGTGAGAGGGCTGATCTGCAGTCAAGATGGTCTTCACAGTCACAAAAGTAAACAGTGAATACTACTGTTAACATGTTCTGAGACAAGGTTTGCTGCCAGTAATTCAAGCGACATGTGGTCGCCATAACTGGACATTACAGCAAGACGTAGCTGCATCTCACACAGCCAGAAATACGATCAACTTTCTTCGTCAGGAAAATAATAACTTCGTCGAGCTAGACATGTGGCCACCGAAAAGTCCTGATTTAAACCCAGGAGATTATGCCATATTGGGTGCTTGCAAGAAAATGTCTACCTTCGGCGAAAATTTACCACAGTTGAGCAGCTCAAGTTGGCAACAATTGAAGAATTCAGAAATCTGGGGTTGTGCTTTATTGACAGTAGCATAAACGAGTGGCGACGACGTTAGAAAAACTCGTTGAGAAGCAAGGAGGACACATTGAACATGATTTCTGATTAGCTAAATACTTGGCAAACAAAATTCAGGTTTACTGTTTTTTCCCTCCAACAATCTCTTGTTGTTTGATTTACTGTCCTTTTATATTTTGCTGAGATGGCTTTGAGAGAGATGTTCGCTTCAGTTGTTTGTTCTCTCTCTCTCTCTCACTCTCTCTCTCTCTCTCTCTCTCTCTCTCTCTCTCTCTCTCTCTCTCTCTCTCTCTCGTTAAAAACAATTTACGTGATTGACATGATAGAATTAATATGTGAATATTATAGCGTGTATAAATAGGTATATAGAAATAATTAATTAATTAATTAATATTTAATCCTGTTATATTGGTAATTATCATATTAGAATGTTGGTATTCGTTAAATAATGGTTAGATAATTGATAACAGTTATAGTTTTAATTGATATGCATCAATCATGTGTTAGAATATCCACTTGATAATAATAGAAGTACCCTTAAGTTAGCATATGAACAGCGACAGCGTCTACCTCACCTACAGCCAGTGAATGGAAAGAAATTATAACGCAAGATATATACATAACCAGCGACAACAAGGATCAGCAACTGATACAGACTGCGTGGTACCTATTACTACCTTCGTCCACAACTCCGTGTTTTGACCTAGAGTGAGGACACTTGTTCATTTGAACAAGTTAGGGACTAATGGTATCACTAGTTGGTCCGGCCCTCCACACGACGTTCACCGGGGGTGTGAACAGGAGGGCGTGCCCGTCATATAATTTTTTTTTGAGGGCTTTTAACGGGAACCATAACGTCATGTTCAGCTATTGATATAACTTGTATTGTCAGCGATGCTATTTGTCATAGGTTAATAAGCTCAAGCTATATGTATAAATGTTTAAATGATTAAATCATTTAATCTCCGAGGGGGGGGGGGGGGGGGCATAATGCCAGATAGCGATCACTGACGCAAAACATGCAGAGAAAGGTTAAAGGGATTTTTCCTAAGTATGCACCAAAAGATATAGTGCACAAAGAAACTAAGGGAGATGAGATGTCAGAGGACAACAAGGAAACATACGCTGTGGTGCCGTCTTCAGGACTAGACGTGTTTTCCTTGTGTGGATAAAAGTTCTTGGCGCGATTGGATATTTTAATGCAAGTGTATTCCATATTCAATTGGACCACAGGAGGAGTCATTTGCTGAGAAGAAACTATGGATCGAAGAACCGTGGACCTAAAAACGAGATGAATCTACCAGGAACATAACGACAGAGATCGAAAGAGCAGTGAAATGGAAACAGGCTGGGCGCTGAGGTGAAGGTTAGAGACATTGACCATAGCAATTCTAGGGCTCAAATAGATAGATGTTAGTCCTGTCGTAAGGGTGCGCTATCGAGACAATGAATTGTATGAGCATGTGGATACACCCAATAAAACAGGTGTTGTGTTAACTTGTCACCGGAGCCGCGTCAGTTATTCGTTACCAAGTTGCTTTTGACTTTGAGCGTTTGTTTTCCTGGCGACGAGCCTAGTTGACTAATACCTCGTGTGGATTTTGTTAATAGCTTATATTACGGCATAGCTGAGAGGGATTTACATTGAGGCAGTATGCTACAAGAGGTTCTCACTTTATAGATATATATATATATATATATATATATATATATATATATAAAATTGCTTGTTATATAAATATAAAATGTTATATAAATATAAAATATAAATATAAAATGTTCAAGAATCCAGTGGTACCCACTCTATGACCACGAGCAGCATGACGATGGGGGTGATGGCAGTTACACAGGCTTTCATATGGCTGGAATCACAGCATTATACTAACGTGTGTGTACTAAGTGATTCAATGAGCATGATTCAGAAGGTCGAAGCTGGATCTGTACGTAGACAGTGGACTGAGTCGCTGCGGAAGTCTGTTGTCCGCAAAGTCACCTTCATCTTCGTCCCGGGACATGCGGGAGTCGAGGGAAATGAACGAGCTGATAAATTGGCTGGCTCTGCACCCCCTGTAGATGGCCAGCCCATGGATCGTGCCGATGTCATTAACGCCCTTAAAGATATGGCGAGAACAGAGGATTTTGATGCCAGTGATTCCACATCGCTTTCCAGGATGAAAGACCTGGGAGTAAGAATCGGCACAGCCAGACGCGAGAGGTACATCGGGAAAACAAAGCGCCTCGTCAACCAACACAGAACTGGCACTATTAGCCACCGGACGCTGATGCATATGCTGGGGGGAGGATCTGAGCACCTATGGACATGTCCGGAGTGCAACGAAGATACCCCAACTGATAACTGATAACTGATAACTGATATATATATATATATATATATATATATATATATAATATATATATATATATATATATATATATATATATATATATATATAATATATATATATACATAAAGAGAAGCCGTTCTTGGACGTCACCGTCAGAAGATACAATTAGACTTGTTTGTCAAACTGGTAAGACTGCGGGGAAAGGAATGGGCCTCGTTGCTATCCAACAAGGCAGCGTTACACAGAGTGATAGTCATGATGGACTATCCTCCGAAATCGGAGAGTGTCTGCCTGTACGGCGAGGAACCACCAGTCTGCACACCAATAAGCCAGACATGGGACAACGGATACTCACGCAAACCTCAGGTCCTGTATGACATCACACTGATGTTGGAAAACAGGATGCCTTCATCCGACATACAGGACTTCGCGTTGGAGCTCAACGAACACAAGCAAGCAAGCAAGCATGATGGACTAAAGGTGCCCGGGATGGCCAGCGGGTGAGATAGAAACATCTGTGCAACAGAATAGTCAAGCACAACATCCAGCATGTGAATGGAAGTGGAGTACGTAACGGTTGCTTTCTGGCGGCTATAGAGTAGTAATGAACTTGCAAAGCATGCTGTGTAAAATACAAACCGGTATGTTCCTCGTGGAGTGATTTGCATCTCTTATGCAGCCACTCCTTTACCGTTTGCCACGTTTCTACTCCACACAATAACGGTGAGTAAATGCAACATGTTACCACTCTGCTTTAATTTGTAGCTTAACTGTTTAGCTTTGAGAAGCTATATCCTAAGTTTAGTAAAACACTTTACCATTCATGTTCTCTGTCCTTTTTCTGCTCTACGCCCGCTCCCATCTGTTATTGATTATCATGGATAAGGACAACGACTGACGTGTTCAAGCGCCTTTCTAATAACTTAATTTTTAAAAATTGACTTCACTCCTTAGTCAGCAAGGACTCCACCCCCATCCCTCAATAAATATTACTCCAATTCAACACTGTTGTTAGGAGCAGAAACATAGAGAAAAACAACAACATCATCATCATCCTTCGGTAATCAGTTATAGACATTTATTTCCTGGAGCCCACATGTTTCCAGTCACCGACTGTAATGGCTTCCTGTTTCATCCCATATCACTCGTGTCTGTCTCTAACGCTCCTCTCCGTGCAATTTTGTTTCTTTTTGTCGCTCAGTATTTTGTTTGTCTTTTTAGATTCCATGGGAAGAATAGTCTAGTTATTTTATTGACTGGCTTTCACCATATTATTATGCAGGGAGCCAAAGAAGTCAACCAACGCAGAACTGGTGTCCTCGACCTCTATATGCTCAAGAAGATACTGGGGAGGGGATCCGAGCACGTATGGACTGAATGGACCAATGTGCATTGAGGATAATCTGACGACTGCCTAACTAACTAACTAATTAACTAACTAACTACCTAACTAAATGCCTAACTAACCAACTAAATGACTATCACAATATTTCCTATCCAGTGACAGTGTTATTTGCTTACGCTTGAATTCTCTCAACAAGCTGTGCACGTGTAATTGTATCACATAAAGTAAGTCCTTCTATTCTGTACAACAGCTGTCAATGAATGTTTTTCATGTACATTAATTAGCTCTGGCCTTCTGTGTGCTTCTGGTCCATACAATAATATTGATTTGACGTTGCTGTTAAATATCACCTTTTCATTCATGGTAATTTCTACAGCAAAACTGTACCATTTACATCTTTCGGCGGACACATTCGACTTCCACCTGGCATTTGCCACCAGGTTAGCCTTCCCAGGTAGAGTTGAATATTTGCATTAGGTACTGGGTTTAATTTTGGTGTGCGATGACAACGGCGGACTACTATTATAGCGTCCAAGAATGGCGGATCGTGGGGAAAGATTCCAGATATTACGAAAATGTTCACCCCTGATGTGCGTAAGTCAGCATGGCTGAACGGATAAGAACGCGTGTTCTTAAACATCCGGTGTGCTGATGTCGGACAGTTGGACTAATATGTTGACCTATCGTCCTTGACTTGGGGGCGTAAATTATAAGTACCTCTGTAGTCTGAGTGGGTTTGTCTGATGGTGAGGGACACAGTTAATATGGAAAGCTAAACTACACGCAAAATTCAGTCCAGCACTACTAGAAGTTGTGTGTGTGGACTACGCTTGAGTTCAAAGCGAATAAGCGCAAAAACCAAAACTTGCATTTGCATTGATTGGTGTTCACAGGAGTAGAGGAAGGAAATAGAGGCTATAGAGCCGTATCAACATCCTCAGTTATAGTGTGATCACACTAGGAGTCGAACTTTCCGTCTACAAATAACGATAGCTCTTTGCTAAAGGAACAAAATAGACTACGACGCAGAGCCTAAAGGTCGTTGCGGACCAAACGACAGTGCTTGTTCTATGGTGTATTTTTAATGACTGTGGAGTGATTGAAAATATTGCCTGTCCAAGTTTTGTATCCACCATCTGTGAAGTTCATGCAACATAATACGTACATACATAACTTGACCGGCAATGTTTTTAAACACTGCACAGTCATTAAACATACACCCTGTACTTCAACACTAAAGCGTAACAGGCAATGAATGATATGTTCAAGACAATAAAATACTTCTTCTTCTTCTTCGTTCATCCGGAGTTTTATTTTTTTCGGACGTGATTGCGTTGTGCCTGCTTACAGCAGAGCGGCGTTCTTGCGTCTTTAGGCCGACATATCCGACTTCTGCGGGCATTTGTTGACCGGGTTAACATTCCCGGGGTTTTCGTAAGACGTTTGACTCTCACTGTTGTGGTGTTATTCCCCCATCCCGGCTGGCCCATATAGAACAGCCAAAGGCATCTTGGTCAACCGTTAAGTCCGTCCGTCCGTCCGTCCAATTTGGAAAAAAACAAAACTTTCCACCTTGTTTCAACCAGCCCGTGCGGCATCGGTTATAATAGCGCACCATGAACCGTTAAGGGAAGGCAGGGGCAGACCATGGGCATTCCCCGCCATCCAAGGAGGCTTCCATACTTGCAGAGCCGACACATAGCGCTATGGTACTGGGCTCACCCAAGGAATCGTCACATCCTGCACATGGCTGCTTAGCCTCACTTCCGTATATTGGGCCTTCCATTCACCACATGCTGTTCCTCCGGAAACCAGAAGAATGCAGTCTGCAGATAACATCCACACAGTGAGCTTTCGATTTGGTCTTTCCACATAATGGATTTGCAATTCAAGCAATATTCCATTTCGTGCCACTAGGACTCTTGTTCCACCTTTGATGGCGCCCACATAGTGATCTTTCGATTCGGACTTTCCACGTAATGGATTTTCTATCCAAGCAATATTCCATTTTATGCCTCTGGGACACTTTTTTGCCGACATACCTGTGGTATGAAGTGTGGCAGACTAAGTACTTCTTCATGCACTTTTAGATGTCAACCTGAATGTAGTTAAAGTAAGCTGCGGTCAACTTGAGCTTGTTGATATCTCCATAGAACTTGTCCTCAAATGAAGCAGGTGTGGGCCAAAATATCTTTCTCTGTTCTGCATATATTGGGCACTCCTGCAGCAAATGTTTAGCTGTCATTTTACCAGTTCCACAATTACATTCATCGGTATCTCCTATCTTTAGTTTATTGAACAAGTGGTATTTCAGCCTGTTATATCCTGTGCGGAGTCTGAAGATTGCTACTTGTTCTCTTCGGTCGAGTTTGTAATATGCATCATCTTTCTGGTGGCCTGGATGCTCTGATTCCCATTTGGTTCTATAAGTGCTTTTTATAAACCTCTTTGCCTCATTATAGGTAATGTCTATGTCAGGCTGAGGTAGTAGTCCGCCCTCTTTTGCCAGTCTGTCAGCCTCTTCATTTCCAGGTATACTGCAATGTGGTGGAATCCACTGTATTACAACTTTTTGGGATTTATGATATAGTCTATAGAGTCGTTTAGTTTAGTCGTTTAGTCGTTGGATCAACATCACGGCACACGGTTTAACTCATAAGTGCTCCGTTTTCTTCCTAACTCAAACCTGAGTTTTGAGAAACTCAGCTCAATGCACGAACTCCGTTGCATCGGCGAGGATCCTGAAATACTTTGGGTAGATTTTTAACTCAAAATTTTGCCCGGCAGCGCCGTTAGGCTACTCTTTTTCGATTTCCAACTGCCTAGGGATTTTTTATGTGCGCAACAATACACACGGGCGTCCGATCTCACTATCCAGAGATAGGGGGAAATTTTATTACTGGAAGTCCAGGTGGATTTTTAAAATAAATCCTGGTCCTCACCGGGGCGTGAACCCGGGGCCTCCAGCACTCGAGGCGGACACCACTCAGCCCCCCAGTCCATAGAGTGCTGCTCTTAGGTCTGCTATTTCTGTGCTGTTTTTGCTCTTCAGTATTGAGACAGCTGACTTTGCATCTGTGAAGACAGCTATTTGCTTCTCTTTATTTTCCTCCATCAAGAGCATTTCTGCTGCAGCTTTCAAAGCTTCTACCTCTGCTTTGAAATTACTTGAAAATTTTCCAGTTGCCACTGACTGTGTTGTTTTTTTTTCACTCCATTTTTTAAATTTAGGGGAGTTCCTCCTCCTCCATTTTCTATTGAATTTTTGGCTGATCCGTCTGTATATGCATGGGTAAAATTACTACTTGGGTAATGTTCTTTTATGTAGTGTCAGGGTCTTAAACCTGGCTCGTTGGACCTAACATATGTGAGACAAGTACAAGTACAAAGTGATTGGACTTGACACACAATGACACTGAGTTCAATGGATTTATTCACAATTCACATGCAAGACAATCTAGTTTGGCATGTGATGATCATTACTATACATATACAATACATCGGTACACTTACAGACAAAACCCACAGCATCACAGTCTATCTTACAAGATATACAAGCACTCGACTTTCGGGCACAGAACTACACAGAAGCCTTTCTCAACCCACACGTCTTGTCATGTCCGAGTTCCCAAGCAGTCTGCCGGTTTCCTCACACAGTGCTTGCCCTGTGGACTGGCTTCACGAGGACTGCGTGCGTCTTGCTTTGTCCTTGCCTGACCGCTGACGATCGCGTCAGCCAGCAACCTGTGGGGCAGGTAACTGGTACTCGCCTGGCGGCCGTAACACTGCATCTCGGCTGGAGACTATTCGCCTGGCGGGCGTAACGATGTTCCTGCATCTCGGTTGGAGACATAGAGATTCTGACAGTAGTTTAGAGCGATTTTTCTTCTTTCTGTTTTATTCTGAGTGTTCTTTTTCTCAATACCAGGAATGTTTTCTATCATCTCAGGCAGTTGCTGCTGTCTCCAAGCTGGGAACTTGTCTGCATTGTAAATGGGTTTGACTGTTGCTATGTTAAGTATGGGATCTGCCCTAATCTTTCGTTTTGCAGTTTCTACAAAGTTGCTACGCTTCAGTCTTCCCTTTCCGAAATCATTAAACCTGTAATATATAGGGTGATCTGTCAATCTTCTACATTTTTCTGCTTGTTGCTGGGCTCTGCTATCTCTTTTATCCTGCATTGGTTGTAAACAAGTGATCTTTTCTAGTTGTCTTCAGGCTTCCAGTTATGATTCGCATTCCTTGATTTTGGACTCTACTTATTATGTTAAAGTTTGACTTAGCTGTTGTTGCCCAAATTGCGATGCCATATTCCAGTACTGGCCTCACCCGTCCAGTATATAACTTCTTGAGAACTTTCTTATCTGCTCCCTACGTTGCACCAGCAAGCTTTTTCATGATTGCCATACTTTGCCTTGCTCTTCTTCGATTTTTCTCAACCTGTGTCTTCCATGTCAGGCGAAAATCAAAGATGACTCCTAGATAGTTTAGATTTTCTTCATGGCGCAATATTTTCCCATTCAATACCAGCTTAGGTTGCTGAGTTTTATTTGAAAGGGCGAACACTGTGCATGCCAATAAGGCTTGCTGTATTCTGCTGTCAGCTGTATTAATATATTCTTCAGATGTCCATATGGCTTGGTCATCTGCAAAGAAGGATGTGTGTACTCTAGTTGGAAAATTTTCCGTGATGTCATTTATAATTGCTAAGAATAATGTTGGTGAAAGAACTCCTTCTTGGGGGACACCTTGCTCCAACAGCATCATTTTGCTGGTTTGTCTTTTTACTTTTCAGCAGTTCTGTTCTCAAGGTAGTGGCTATTCCATTTATACATTTTCTCACAAACATGCATTTTTTGCAGTTTTACTTTCAGTCCTTCCTTCAAATGATTTTTCTATGTCTTTTTCTCTTGGAAGGCATCCTCTATTTCCTGAGCTATATAAGTTATTTAATCTTAGATGGATCTGTACTTTCTGAATCCTGCTTGGTGTGGTGTTAAGAGTTGGTTTTCTTCCAGATACCTTGTTAGCCTGCCATTGATAATGCGTTCTATCAATTTTCCTACCCAGCTAAGTAGACTGATAGGTCGATAGCCATTTGGTTCTTCCAGGTCTTTTCCTTTCTTTGGGACTGGTATTAGTATAGCTTCCTTCCATGCCCGAGGGACTATTCCTCTCTTCCTATCTGTATTAGGACTGCTAGTAGTTTCTCTTTTTCCTTAGTGCCTACTCCTATTAGCATTTCATTTGTGATTCCATCCTCTCCTGGTGATTTCTTGTTTTTTAGGGTATTCATTGCCTGTTCCATTTCTTCCATTGTTAGATTTGCTATCATGTATTTTGCTGCTGTCTCTGTATTTATGTGGTGTATCTGTTTATCTTTCATTGCTTTCTTCTGTTCGGTTGTAATTATCAATGTGGTTTGCACTGGCAACGTGTTCCATTAGTGCGTTTGCAGCCTTTTTTCCTGTAAGGAAGGCATTTCCTTGTTTAATTGTTATTTGTTTGTTTCTAAGTCCTTCATTGTTCATGGCTTTCACTAGTTTGTTTACATCCCTGTCAAAGTTTAGGTTTTCTGTTTTTTCCCTCCAACAATCTCTTGTTGTTTGATTTACTGTTCTTTTATATTTTTATATTTTGTTGAGATGGCTTTGAGAGAGATGTTCGCTTCAGTTATTTGTTCTCTCTCTCTCTCTCTCTCTCTCTCTCTCTCTCTCTCTCTCTCTCTCTCTCTCTCTCTCTCTCTCTCTCTCTCTCTCTCTCTCTCTCTCTCTCTCTCTCTCTCTCTCTCTGCTGTCTTCCTGGCATCTTCAACTTTGTCATCCTAAATTTGTAGTTCTTCAGTCCAGTATGGTTTGTATTTTTCCTCGCTCCTCTTGGAATAATCTCAGTGCCCGCTTGTATTATTGCTCTGTTTAGACTTTCTACCATTTGCTTCATGTTGCCATATCGTGTATTTATGTTTTCACAATATTTGTCTGTTAGTATGGCAAATCTGTCCCAATCTGCTCGTTAGTAATTCCAGCGGGGCAAGGGCTTTTGCTCCTGTGGAACATACTCCATATTCATTACAAGCTTGATTGGTCTGTGGTCACTACCTGCTAATTGGTCAAGCACATGGCGATCGATTTTGTGGAGGATGTCTCTTGTGAAGAAAGCTAACTCTTGAGTAGAAGTGGTAAACCATCTTCTAGAGTAGAAGCTCGGTGTGTCATCCGCTTTGTTGAGCAGATGGAGATTTGAGTCTATTTCCCAGTCCTCCACGTCATCTTCTCTGTTGTCAGTATCTGGGTATCCCCATCTTTCTGAACAGCTATTAAAGTCTCCGGCAATAATGCAATTTGTGTCAGTTATTTTCATGTTTGAGAGTGTAAGGTCCTTATCTGCTGGGCTATACAGATTGTAAATTCTTATTTTCAAGTCCTTTATCATTATATCAACACCTATAATTTCCGTTTGGTTGTCAGAAATCAGAGCTACTTCACTGCAAGGTATTGTATTTCGTGTAAGTATTAGAACACTTCCTTTGTATCCTTCGCGGTCGAAATGTGTGGCCTGATATCCTCTGATTGAGAATCTGCGATTGGCATTGAGGTGTGTCTCTTGAATACATGCCACACCTATCCTATCTTTATGAAGACGCTTTGGTAGGGAGACTTTCTTGTTATAAACTTCTTCTGCATTCCACTGTAGTATGTTGAGTCAATTTAAATACACCTTTAACGCACGAGCAAGTGTATGTGAAAGTGTTTATGTATAGATCTGCATGACCGAAAAGATCAGAGCGCTCGCCAGTCAATTGGACTTCAACGTTGAATTCTCGTTCATAAACCAATGGCAAGCTAGCCAGAAAATGTACCTGAGGTTGGGGGTTGATCGCAACATCCTGCCAAGGACGTGCAATGATATAAATATATAGTCGACAAGTATCGAGCTCTAACGCAACCAGGGACACAGTGTCAAATAAAAGACACAAGGATGTTTTACACCCTAATCAGACCGGGCTAGTGGATCGGACGTCTTACCTTATCTGACAAGGTGGAAATAGGAGGAGGTTCCGTGTGCACGTGATAGATGTATTTTCAGTTGGAAACTGTGTGAAACGTTGGCTGCTTGAACAGCCGCCTGTCAAAATGTGACAATGTGAAACAAAACTACCGATAAAATTATGTTACAATGCCTAATTACTAGGTTACTCCCACTGGACTGCCCAATTGTGCTACGGAATTCTGGCATTATACGGAGAGCCTCATTTTACTATCTATTAGAGAAGTCTGGAAATCCTTATTTTATTTGTCTATTCAAGAAGACTTGAGTACTGATGGAGGATTCGGTTAACCTATGATTTTGGTCATTCCAAGTAAATACCACATAACACATAGGTTGGTCTTGCTCCTGTCATAGGATATTGTCACTGAGTAGACAGACAGACAGACCTGGACGCCACACGGTTATATTCATGAATGACACGGATACTGCTCAAGCCACTTAGTACTTTTTTGATCTTGTATATTTAGCACCTCATATGGGATTAAACTTTGCATTAAACAAAAACAAATAAACAAAACTGGCACCTTGCCGTCTTGACAGACCATAGTTTGTTACATTGTGCTTAAAAAAGGCATAATAATTACAACCCATGTCGGGAACCAGGGAATGGAGTTATACCTCTCCATAACACACAAAGCCAGAGCTGAACTGTAGAGATCAAGTGTTCCCGTGAATCATGATCCCTCTCTCAGTCTGCCTAGTTTACTCCAGAGGAAAGATAACACCAATAAACCTGTAACCAGACAAGCTACAGAAGCTGCCTCATCAGTAAAGCAATGCTCTAAATGTCCGCCTATCGACGCTTCGATCCAAGACCAGTTACCGATCAAGATTTAGGGCACGGTCTGCACTGCAGTGACAATTAGTCTTTAAGTTGCATTTCCCCGTATTATGATAAAACTTTGCATAGACGCCTTATATATAATACAGACGTTCACCCGTGCGTGTTTTCTCAGCAACTTCCATGAGTTAGCAAAATAAAATCGGGATGGGCTAGGCCAGAAGGAAATGGCTGTCATCTCTGAGAAGGCCAAGACTGACTAATATCTGTTTCATGTTTATGCCAGAGCACGCGGGTGTCAGCGGAAACGAATGAGCAGATAGACTTGTGGGCTTGGCCGTTGTGGGCGAGCAATGGACCAGGCTGGCTTCCTTAACGTCCTCGGGGAGGCAGGTCGAGTAAATGACTCTAGGGATGGATGCGATTCTGCAACTCTGACCAGACTGCAAGACATCAATTCAAACGGGGTCAAGATAGACATAAGCACCCCCGTGAAAAGGCACAGAAGAATAGTCACACCAACACACAACTCGTCTCGTCAGTCGCTACACGCTGAGAGAGATACTGAGGAAGTAGTCTAGGCACTTGGGGACTAATAGTTCCATGTGCAATGAGAATGGTCTGTTAACTAATTAACTAACTCTTGCAGACTACTACCACAGTAACCAGCTCTTGGGGGGGGGGGGGTCTGAGTGGTCTGGTCTCGAGGTATGGTGTCCGCCCCGAGTGCTGGATGTCCCGGGTTCAAGCCCCGGTGAGGGCCGCGATTTTTTCACGAGGATTTCTAGTAATAAAATTCCCCCTGCTCTCTGGGTAGTGAAATCGGACGCCCATGTGTATTGCTGCGCACGTAAAATATCCCTTAGCAATTGGAAATTGAAAAAGAGTAGCCTAACGGCGCTGCCCAGGCAAGATTTCGAGTTTAAAATCTACCCAAAGTATTTCATGATCGTCGCCGGTGCTACAGATGTCGTGCACTGAGCTGAGATTCTCCGTATTCAGACTTGAGTTAGGAGTAGAACGGAGCACTTATGGGCTACACCCGTGTTCTGTGATATTGATCCGTCGACTAAACTAAACTAAACTAAACTAAACTAAACTAAACTAAACTAACCAGCTCTGAGATTGTTCTTACTTTGGCTCCTGCTGTCGTAGACAATTATTACCTAACCTAATGTCCCGAATTTCCACTCCGACTTCAGAGGTACTTGTAATTTATCTCCCACAAGTGAAGGACGAGACGTCAATATTTTAGTCCAACTGACCGATGTAGGCGGTTGAACACGCTACCTCGGCATCAGCACACCGGATGTTTAAGAACAAATGCTCTTATCCATTCGGCCATGGTGATCTGGGTGAACGTTGTTGATCAGAAACCTCCCGTCGTGCTTTCTCCGCGGTAGAAATTTGGCCACTCGCAAGTCTGGATTAGACGGCTGACCAAGAACACCAGAGGCAGAAGTTTGGCCACTCGCAAGTCTGGATTAGAAGGCTGACCAAGAACATCAGAGGCAGAAGGTGATAGTTGACAAAACAATTCTCAACAGCAATAATACACGTATCCTCCACAAGTAGGCACGGGAACCCACTCATTCACTCACACACACACTCACCGACACATTCACATACACACTCGCACACACACACTCACCGACACATTCACATACACACTCGCACACACACACACACTAGCGCACACACACACACTCTCTCTCTCTCTCTCTCTCTCTCTCTCTCTCTCTCTCTCTCTCTCTCTCTCTCTCTCTCTCTCTCTCTCTCAGACGTCAATATGCGAATTACAATGACAGCAAACTTTAAGCCCACTCACATAATTGCATCAGCTGGCGAACGCGACTTCCCATCTGGCGTCCTTTGACATTTGCCGGCTGAGACAATTGACTAATGCTGGCGGTCGGATGTCGCTGAGGCTGCGGTCACTGTCGGTTTGATGTTTATATCTGTTGTCATGCGACATTTCTTTCCGAGTCTGTTATTCTGAATTGCGTTTCCGTGTGATGATTGCTTGCGATGTATGGCAATTTTAACTAATTCTACGCCTGGCGATTCACGACCACCACCGCCATGACAACCATCACCACCACCACCATCATCATCATCATCACCACCATCACCTCCATCTCCATCACCACCACCATCATCGCCACTACCACCACCAGCGCCACCATCATCATCACCACCACTACCACCACCACCTTCACCATCACTTCCACCATCACCACCACCACCACTGTCACCGTCACCACTACCACCACCATCACCACCACCTCCACCATCACCACTATCACGTCCACTACCAGCACCATCATAACCAACATCATCATCATCATCATCACCAGCACTATCACCACCGCGATCATCAACACTACATTCACCATCACCACCACCACCACCATCATCATCATCATCACCACCATCACTATCATCGCCGCCACCACCATCGCCACCACCACCTCCACCACTATCACCACCGTCACCATCATCATTATTATGTAACAAGTGGGACGCAGAGATGTTTTCAAGGCACCAGGGCCGGGTTATATACTGGCCAAGACCTATTGACGCGTCCTCGTCGAGCGTCCTGGGCAACAGGTCCCTTCGGGGTCCTGGCTAAAGTCAGTAGGATCGCCGATTCCTCCGAAGTCGGAGAGTGTCTGCCTGTACGGCGAGGAACCACCAGTCTGCACACCAATAAGCCAGACATGAGACAACGGATACTCACGCAAACATCAGATCCTGTATGACATCACACTGATGTTGGACAACAGTATGCCTTCATCCGACATACAGGACTTCGCGCTGGAGCTCAAGCCAACGAACACAAGCAAGCAACCATGTAACAAGTCTTTTGAAGAAAGTCGTCTCATCACGGATCGTTGGAAAAACGCTCTATCTGTTTCCAGTTCTCCTGCTTCATGTCCAATGTCTATTTAATGTCCACCTTCGTATTGGTAGATCCCTCTCTCTTCTTCCCAGGATCGTACCTTCCATTACTGTTCTTTCTGATCTATTGTCACGTGTAATATGGTAGGCAATTCATTTGTGTATTCGTGTTTCAGTCAAAACTTCAAATACGTTTCGTTAACGCGTTTCGTGTTAGCGTGAACGTGTCTCAGGCAGTGGTAATGCAATGCGGATATAAAAAGTTCTTAAAATGTCATTACTTAGGATATGAGATTAGCATGGCCGAGTGGATAAGTTTGTTCTTATACGCCCTGTGTGCTGAGGCTGAGGTAGCGGGTTCAACCCCTACACGGATCAGTTGATCTAAAATGTTGGCTTTTCGTCCTTGACTTGGGGACGTAAATTACAAGTACCTCTGAAGTCGGCATGTTTTCGCATGAGGACTAGGTGATAGGGAAAGCTAACCACGCGAAAAACATCAGTCCAATGTTACTGGAAGTAGTGTGTATGGACTACGCTTGAGTTTAAAGCGAGCGAAAGAAACAAAAATGAAAAACATTTATCCGTCGTCACATGTTTCGGACTCTTTATCTGCCTTGCAATCTCTAGGAGCGGGCCCACTCAGATCATGACTCCGAACAAATGTTATTACAAATGCTCCACATTCGAACAATACCTTTAATTTTGTGTTTTAAGAATTTCAGCCAAATTATTATTCATTTATTCGCTTCATGTGATAAATAACTCTGTAGTAAGCACATGAAGAGATGCAGCTAAATATGCCAGACTATACATCGAACAATTCGTATAATGAGCCACATCACGAAGATTCTGCTGAGAATTATCATGCAAAGAGTTAGGAAGAAAATACAACCCGAAATAGGAGAGGAACAATGTGGGTTTGTGGAAGGCATGGGCACAGTAAATGTTGTGTATATACTGAGAACAGCAATTGAACTTAGTTTAGTTTAGTCGATGGATCAACATCACGGCACACGGTTGTAACCCATAAGTGCTCCGTTATCCTCCTAATTCAAACCTGAGTCTGGCGAAACTCAGCTCAGTGCACGAACTAACCGGAGAGCATCCTGAAATACTTTGGGTAGATTTTTAACTCGAAATTTTGCCCGGTTAGCGCCGTTAGGTTACTCTTTTTCGATTTTCAACTGCCAAGGGATTTTTTTACGTACGCAACAATAAACATGGACGTGTGATCTCACTACCCAGAGACCAGGGGTAATTTTATTACCAGAAGCCCACGTTAAAACAAGATCCCGGTCCTCACCGGGGCGTGAACCCGGGACATCCAGCACTCGAGGCGGACACCATACCTCGAGACCACGCACCCCCCCCCCCCCCCCCCCAATTGAATAACTGAGTAACTGAACGTTCTAAAGAAGTAAACAAAGATCTATATCTTTGCTTTATTGACTACACAAAGGTTTTCTATAAAGTGAGACATGTCGACATAAGGATGCTTGAAGATCTACAAATTGATGGAAAAGACCTTAGACTTGTAAACAATATATATTGGAAACAACAAGCTGCCATCAGAATTGAGAACGATGTAGGTCAATATCAGTCTATTAAAAGAGGTGTGAGACAGGGATGTGTCTCCAGATCTTTTTTCCCTGTACGGTGAAAATATTTTCAGAAACAGAAGATATGGGAGGAATCAGCATTAGAGGACGATACATCAATAACATTAGATATGCATATGATACAGTCTTGATTGCAGACAATAAACAGGACCTGCAAAATTTAGTAGATGCGGTTGTTGCACACAGTGAAAACTAGGGTTAGAACTGAATATTAAGAAGACACAGATTATGGTCGTCACTGGGAAGAAGGAAATACAAAAATGTGATATACGAGTAAATGGGCATAATCTCAGGCAAGTGAATCGATACAGTTATGTCGGCACAGTCAAAACATCTGATGGGAGATGCCTTGAAGAGATTAGAACAAGAATTGCCATTGCGAAAGTAGCCTTTTGCAAGATGAAAAACATACTGACCAATAAAAAGATATCAATTGAAACGAGAAAATGGGTGTTGAAATGCTATATAGAACTTATACTTGTATATGGATAAGAAGCGTGGACAATAAGCAGTCAAGCTGAAAAACAGCTGATGGCTGTGGAAATGTGGTTTCTGAGAAAAATGCAAGGAATACCATGGACAGACAGAAATACCAATGAACATGCCCTTCAAGAAACAAATGAAGATCGTAAAATGTTTAGAGTCATTAGCCGTAGATAGTCAAAAATTTTTGGGCATGTTATGAGAAAAAATGACTTGGAGGACTTGGTGACGACTGGCAAGATCGAAGGAAAGGGACCAAGGGGAAGACCGAGAAGTAAATACCTGGATGGTCTTGCCACAGGATATTCATTGCCTGTTCCATTTCTTCCATTTTCGGATTTGCCATCATATATTCTGCTGCTGTCTTTGTATTACCACTATGTGTCTGTTTATCTTTGATTGATTTCTTCTGTTCAGTTGTAATATCAATGTAGTTTGCACTATAGTATGTCCACATTTGTTTGCCTTCATTCACGATCAATTATTTTGAAAACTGTATGTTGCATCGTTATGAAATTTTTCCAGCCGTTTTATATTTACCCCCACCCAAGAAATATGTCTTTGATAGGTCCAAAAACAACTTAAATAATTGAAAGCGGCAACATTCCTTTGATGTTTTGCTGAACAACTAGTTATTTCTCGTTAACAAAGTTATTTTTACGGTAATGGGAGACCTGTCAATTCTGATGACACACAAAGGCGTATCCGGATTCGTATGGGAGTGGGTGCAATGAAAGAACTAGCTTAAAATCGACAGGGTCGGCTGCATTGCACCGGGTTTTTATCCTATATGGCTCAGTTTCTTTCCGCAGCGCGGAAAGCGTCGCACAAAGCACGAACTCCGTAGTTCCAGCGAAAAATGCACTCGTGAAATGAAGGACGCGGCCCGGAATCGAACATACAACCTTCGGAGCCCGAGTCAGACGGCTTGACCACTTCACCACGGAGATTCCCGAGAGGGGTGCAATGTGTAATATTAGTAAAGACAGAGAATTTAGAGGCACGGGGTAAATAATTTGTAAATTAACAGGAAAGTAGAAGGAATATATTTCTTACCTTATTTTTCATTTCCTTCTTGTTTCTTCAGCTGATGCTGATGCTGTAATGTTTAGGGCCTGCAATTCGTCTGAATAGTTGGAGCAAAATATCCCAGTAAGTATGTACGTAGATTAAGGTCTGCGATCTGATCTGTGTCGGACGATTCCAGTAGGTTGATGATTGCTCTCGGTTGCATAAAATTCAATCCATCCTTTCTCCAATAGTCCTTTTCCTCTTTCAACACATGGTCCTGACGTTTTTTCCAGTAACTTTTATCAATATTTAATAGCGCGGACAGACAAGACAGACAAGACAGACAGACAGACAGACAGACAGACAGACAGACAGACAGACAGACAGACAGACAGACAGACAGACAGACAGACAGACAGACAGGTAGGTAGGTAGGTAGGTAGGTAGGTGGGAAGAAAGGTAGGTGGGTGGGTGGCTGGGTGGCTGGTTGGTGGGCGGGCGGACGGACGGACGGACGGACGGACGGACGGACGGACGGACGGACGGACGGACGGACGGACGGACGGACAGACAGACAGACAGACAGACAGACAGACAGACAGACAGACAGACAGACAGACAGACAGACAGACAGACAGACAGACAGACAGACAGACAGACAGACAGACAGACAGACAGACAGACAGACAGACAGATAGATAGATAGATAGATAGATAGATAGATAGATAGATAGATAGATAGATAGATAGATAGATAGATAGATAGATAGATAGATAGATAGATAGATAGATAGATAGATAGATAGATAGATAGATAGATAGATAGATCCCTGCCAGAAGCCGGGCCTTGTCAGCTAGTTTATTTATATAATCACGTTTCATAAAATAACCCCCATTTGGAGACACCTCTGAATCTTCGCGCTGTTTGTTTCAAAACGGAAATCACGTGAAAAATTTTTTTTTAATGCGGTTACGTGTCTTGGTGAAGCTGTAATACTGTTAAAACCATGGACGTAATCTGTAAGTCGTAATTAATATACCGCAAAAAAAAATTTGTTCTCGAGATTTTACAGTAGATTTCAAAGTTAGTTTATAACTTTGAAATCTGCTGTAAAATCTCCAGAACAAAATTTTTTTTGTTGGGTGGACATAATGATAAGGTTATATACTAAATCTCATCATTTTCCTTCAGTTGGTTACTGAGATATTGAATTTTATATTGAGGCAACAAAAAAAAACACACTATAGTATTTTGTTCCATTAGTGCATTTGCAGCCTTTTTTTCCTGTAAGCAAGGCATTTCCTTGTTTAATTGTTATTTGTTTGCTTCTGGGTCCTTCATTGTTCATGGCTTTCACTAGTTTCCATAGTTTGTTTCCACTCCTGTCAAAGTTCAGGTTTTCTGTTTTTTCCCTCCAGCAGTATCTTGTTGTTTCTTCTTCTTCTTCTTCGTTCACCCGGAGTTTTTTTTTCGGATGTGATTGCGTTGTGCCTGTTTACAGCAGAGCTGCGTTCTTGCGCCGTTAGGCTGACACATCCGACTTCTGCGGGCATTTGTTGACCGGGTTAACCTTCCCGGAGGTTTCTTAGGACGTTTGACTCTCACTGTTGTGGTGTTATCCCCCATCCCAGCTGGTCCATATAGAACAGCCAAAGATCCTGGTCAGCCCTCAAGGGAAGGCAGGGGCAGACCATGGGCATTCCCCGCCATCCAAGGAGGCTTCCATACTTGCAGAGCCGATACATAGCGCTCTGGTACTGGGCTCACCCAAGGAATCGTCACGTCCTGCACATGGCTGCTTAGCCTCACTTCCGTATATTGGGCCTTCCGTTCACCATAGGCTGTTCTTCCGGAAACCAGAAGTATGCAGTCTGCAGATGACATCCACACAGTGAGCTTTCGATTCGGACTTTCCATGTAATGGATTTGCTATCCAAGCAATATTCCATTTCGTGCCACTAGGACACTTTTCCACCTTTTATGAAGTCCACACAGTGGGCTTTTGATTAGGACTTTCCACGTAATGGATTTGCTATCCAAGCAATATTCCATTTCATCCCACTAGGTCACTTTTCCACCTTTTATGAAGCCCACACAATGGGCTTTTGATTCGGACTTTCCACGTAATGGATTTGCTATCCAAGCAATATTCCATTTCGTGCCACTAGAATCTTGTTGTTTGATTTACTATTCTTTTATATTTTGCTGAGATGGCTTTGAGAGAGATGTTTGCTTCAGTTGTTTCTTCTCTCTCTCTCTCTCTCTCTCTCTCTCTCTCTCTCTCTCTCTCTCTCTCTCTTCTCTCTCTCTCTCTCTCTCTCTCTCTCTCTCTCTCTCTCTCTCTCTCTCTCTCTCCCTCTGCTGTCTTCCTGGCATCTTCAACTTTGTCCTCCAAAATTTGTAGTTCTTCAGTCCAGTATGGTTTGTAATTTTTCCTCGCTCCTCTTGGAATGGACTCAGTAGCCGCATGTATTATTGCTTTGTTTAGATGTTCCACCATTTGTTTCATGTTGCCATTTCCTGTATTTATGTTTTCACAATATTTGTCTGTTAGTATGGCAAATCTGCCCCAGTCCGCTCGTTTGTAATTCCAACGAGGCAAAGGCTTTTGCTCCTGTGGAACATACTCTATATTCATTACAAGCTTGATTGGTATGTGGTCACTACCTGCTAATTGGACAAGCACATGGCGATCGATTTTGTGGAGGATGTCCCCTGTGCAAAAAGCTAAGTCTGAAGTAGAAGTGGTAAACCATCTTCTAGAGTAGAAGCTCGGTGTGTCATCCGCTTTGTTGAGTAGATGGAGATTTGAATCCATTTCCCAGTCCTCCACTTCATCTCCTCTGTTGTCAGTATCTGGGTATTCCCATTTTTCTGAACCGCTATTAATGTCTCCTACAATAATGCAGTTTGTGTCAGTTATATTTATGTTTGAAAGTGAAAGGCCCTTATCTACTGGGCTATACAGGTTGTAAATTCTTATCTTCACGTCCTTTATCATTATATCAACACATAAATTTTCCGTTTGGTTGTCAGAAGTCACAGATACTTCACTACAAGGTATTGTGTTTCGTGTTTCGTATTAGTACTCCTCCTTTGTGTCCTTCGTGGCCTGATATCCTCTGACTGAGAATCTGCGATTGGCGTTGAGGTGTGTCTCTTGAATACATGCCGCATCTATTCTATCTTTATGAAGACGATGTGTTAGGGGCACTTTCTTGTTAGAAACTCCTTGAGCATTCCACTGTAGTATGTTGAGTGTCCGGGGTGTTTGGTCAGTAGCTCTTAACCTACTCCTCTGTCCCTTGACTCCACAGCACATCGGAAGGTGACCACCAGTAGTAATGAGTGGGCCCCCTCGAGACAGGGTCCGGCACAATCACCCCCTGATGGGATCGGCATAGCTCTTGGGGTCACTGGAACACACAAGCCCCTCTACCTCGTCACGGTGGACACATGACAGAGGGGATTCAGATTTCTAGCCACGTGATTACATCTGATGGAAGTTGCATAACAGAGATAAAGAATAGAATAGGACAAGCAAAAACCGCATACTATCAAATGAGGAACATTTTGTGCAATCGGTCATTGTCCTTGAACATTAGAAAAAGAGTTCTTGCAGATACATAAAATCAATTTTAACATACGGCTGCGAATCCTGAACAATACGTAAACAGGCTTTAAAATATCCCTGGAAGCTTGGGAGATGTGGTTTTATAGAATAATACTGAAAATTAATTGGACAGCCAAAATGAGCAATCTGGACATTTTGGGGGAAGCTAAGTCGCAAAGACAACTTATGACAAACATCAGAAAGATGCAGTCATCATTTTTATTTTGCCACATTATGAGAAGACAAAAACTGGAACATGTTGTGACAACCGGAAAGATTTTGGAAAGAGAGATAGGGGAAGACAGCGTGGGAACATTCTTGACAGTCTTGCGTCGTGGCACGGAAGGGAGTCAACACACGAACTGGTCCATGCCGACGCAATTTGTGGAGAAGCATGATCGCTCACGTCAGCCGGCAAAGCACTGGGTGATGATGATGGTAACACCATTGTGCTTGGTAGTGAAACTGGTACTTCTTGTGAGTGTGTTTATACCGTTTTACACATATTAGGCTCCTCGTTGATGAAATAGAGTTTTTCACTGTTTTGAGGCCACATTGGGTGATCAATTGGAGGGGCTCAGATACTTATTGGAGTAACAAATTAGTGCAATAAAGATGATCTCTGAGGAGAGACTGGAGTAATTATGGAGGTATCAATGAGTGCAATAAAGATGATCTTTGAGGGGAGACTGGAGCAATTATGGAGGTAGCAATGTATGCTATAAAGATGATTTATGGAGGTAGACTGGAGCAATTATGATGGTATCAATGAATGCAATAAAGATGACTTCCGAGGGGAGACTGGAGCAGTTATGGAGGTATCAATGTATAGAATAAAAGATGATCTCTGTGGGGAGACTGGAGCAATTATGGACGTTTCAATGAGTGCAATAAAGATAATCCATGACAGGCGACCGAGACACGTTTGGAGGTAATTGTGGGTGGAGTAAATATGGCTTATGGGGAAAGACTGCAGCACTTATGGAGGCATCTGTGAGTGCAATAAAAAGCATCTACCGAAGGAGATTAGGGCATGTCTTGTGGCACCTGTAATGAGCAGCCCTCATATAATGAACCCAAGCAGTTATTCACGGGCCATAGCAATTAGGTCTTATACTTTGGATCTAAACTATGTGTACATTGCTATGCAGGATTCACCTGGCACCTTGCCGTCTTGACAGACGATAGATTTTTTAAAATTGTTTTTTTACATTGTACTTCAAAAAAGGAATAATAACTTGTCCATGGTATAAAGCCTGGGCTTAATTGTAGAGACCATGTGTTACCCATACAGCATGATCCCTCTCTCTGCTAGTTTAGTTTACTCAGAAGGAAAGTTATAAGAACATCTGGAACAAGACAAGCCGCAGAAGCTGCCGGATCAGTATTGGGATACCTCTAACTGGCTGCCTGCAGGAGCTTCGATCATAGAGGAATTTATGAAACATTATAGTATCAAACGGGAATTAGAACGTCCAAAGCACAAGAAAGATGGTGCATATTCCTAACTTGACCAAAGGGAACAGTAGCAACATTCATACTCCGCACATGATATTAACAGGCTAAAAAAAAAATACTGTTTCGATAAGCTGAAGATGGGAGACGCTGTGAATGTAACAGTGGAACTGGTAAATGATAGTTAAACATGTGTTGCAGGAATGTCCAAAATATGTAGAACAGAGAACACTATTTTGGTACATACCTGCACCATTTGAAGAAAACTGGATATGTCAACAAAATTAAGTGGTCTTCTGTTTTCTTAACATTTATTCACATTAATATCTAAAGGCAAACGAAAAAGAAGAAGACGAAATCAAATCCATGTCGTGAATGAAAGCTGGCTTGGTTTAGAGACGGACAACGTACCCTATCAATCGCTACGCTCCTTAGCTTTCTTGGATAATCGCCACAAACCAGCACAAATGTCCCTTAAAAATACTCGTTACTTGGAAATTCCCAAGTGCAGATCGAATAGGTGACTGCCCTGGTAAATATTTTAACAAAGAACTTGTATATCATGCGATTCTGGCATGTACTCACATCTGAAACCTACTTGGTGCTACTGAGCTCGTGCACGGTGCTGCGATACCTTTTGTCGGATCTATAAGAAGAGACTGAACCACTTACGGAGATGACAGTGTGCAATTAAAGTATTCCATTACTAAAAATATCAATCCGACCGTTGTAGGCAGGCATGGCCGAATGGATAAGAACGCGTGTTCTTAAACATCCGGTGTGCTGATGCCGAGGTAAGAGGTTCAACCCATACACCGGACAGTTAAACTAAAATGTTGACCTACCGTCCTTGACTTGGGGATGTTAATTATAAGTACCTCTGAAGTTGGAGTGGGTTTGCCTGATGGCGAGGGACACTGTTAATAGGTAAAAGCTAATCCACATGTAAACATCAGTCCAACACTACTAGAAGTAGTGTGTATGGACTACGCTTGAGTTCAAAGCGAGCGAGTGCAAACATAATACCGACCTTGGATGTCTGCTTACAGACTAGCATTGCCGTGCCAAAGAACTAGCATTACCTTACCAAAGAGATCATTACCGTAGTAAAAGAGCTATCAGTACCGCTCCTAAGAACTATCATTATAATCCCCAAGAATTAGCATTACCGTACCTAAGAACTATCATTAGCGTACCAGGTACTATCATTATCGTAACAAGAGAACTATCATTACCGTAACAAGAGACCTGTCATTACCGTAACAAAAGAGCTATCAAAACCTAACAGTTATTATTGCCGTCCCTATGAACTATGATTGTGATCCCTAAGAACTATGATTACCATACCAAAGAACTATCATTACTGTACAAAAGACCAGTCATTGCTGTAATAAGAGAACTATCTTTACCGTAAGAAGAGAACAATCATTACTGTCGCTAAAGAACTATCATTACCGTGTAAGCAAAGAACTATCATTAAAGTAACAAGAAAATTAAAACTACCGTAATAAAAGAACTATTATTACAGTGACACGACAACGTTCATTGCAATAATAGATATGAGTTTACCGTAACAAGAGAACTATAATTAGGGTAACGAGAGAATCATAATTACCGTAATAATAGAACAATCATTATCGTAACAAAAGAACAATCACTACGGCAACACAAGAACTATCATTACCACAACAAGAGAAGTGTTGAATCAATATTGATGAAGGGTAGGTGGGTTATATGTGGCGAAGTGTTAACGCAGTGTGCCTTACGCTCCGAAGGCCATTCGGGCTTCGTTATTCCTTTCACGAGTGCAGCTAGGCTACGGAGTTCGTCCTCTATGCGATGCTCTAAATAGGCGGCTCTGCGGTAAGAGACCGAGCCATATGAGATCAAACCTCGTGCAATGAAGTCGACCTGCTTGCATTGAAACCATTTAAAACTTTTAACGGAGAAGTGCTGTGGTGGCAACAAGATAAATATTACCACAATAAGATGC
The DNA here is from genome assembly GCA_014155875.1 of Cepaea nemoralis. Taxonomy (NCBI): domain Eukaryota; kingdom Metazoa; phylum Mollusca; class Gastropoda; order Stylommatophora; family Helicidae; genus Cepaea; species Cepaea nemoralis. The sequence goes on from JACEFZ010005127.1 coordinate 46,222, forward strand.
CTATCGTTACCGTAACAAGAGAACTGTTATTGTTGTAACCAGAGAAATGTCATTAAAGTAGCAAGAGAACTATTATTACAGTAGCAAGACAACTATCATCGCTGTAACAAGACATCTATCATAATCGTAACAAGAAAATTATGACTATTGAAACATGAGAACTAGCATTGCCATAACAAGAGAACTGGTATTATTGTAATAAGAGAAATATCACTGCTGTAGCAAGAAAACTATCATCGCTGTAACAAAAGAACTATCGTTACTGTAACGAAAGATCTATGCCTGCCGAAACAAGAGAACTATCATTACCATTACAAGAGAACTATTCATTACAGGAACACAACAACTACCAGTACCGTAATATGAGAACTACCATAAAGGCAGCAAAAGAACTTTCATTACCGCAACAACAACAAAAGAACTGTTATTATAGTTATAAAATAGCATCATTTCCGCAATAAAAGGATTAATCAGTAGCGCAACAACAACAAAACTGTCATTACGACAACAATAGAACTACATTACCGCAAAAACAGAAGTGGCGTTCTCAACTGCGGTCCTATCATTTAAGAAGGATCTGTGGATGTTCCATTACACGTGTAGAGGCAGTGATGGCCTGTGCTATTTGCTGTTTTCTTTATGAGTGCATAGGTCATGCCTTTATATACTAATATGTGGCCCTTGTTGTCATAACATCGCAACAGTAGTAACAGCTGACCCCCTTTCAGCTATTGTAAATGTCTTCCTCTTCTGCATCTTCGTTAACCTCGTTCGCACCCGGACCCCCAGTCAAATAATAGTTTATGGATCAAGGCTTTCACGTACAGTTGAAATGTAAACATAACACAAAGAAAACAGGAATATACGCGAATTCGGGATCAATGCATTCACGTACATTTTACATGTCGTAAACATAACACAAGGAAAATAGCAACCTTCACGAATACGGACAGGGTCGATGCTTTCACGTACAGTTTAAATGTAAACTAAACAAACACAAGGGAAACAGCAACATCCACGAATACGGGATCTATGCATACACGTACAGTTTATAATATGTTGTAAACATAACACACGGAAAACTGCAACATATACAAATACGTCATCAATGCTTTCACGTACAGTTTAAATGTAAACAAAACACGAGGAACACAGCAATATACACGAATACATGGTCAATGCAGTCACGTAGTTTATACGTTGTGAAACATATCATAAGGAAAATAGCAACACACACGAATACATGATTAATGTATTCAGGTACAGTGTAAATGTTGTATACAATACACAAGGAAAATAGCAACATACGGGAGTAGGTACAGCCTGCTCCATGGCGAAGCGGTTACGGGCGCAGATCGTAATCCCGCACACCCGCGTTCGAAACACAGCTGTGGGCGATTTGGCAGTAGAACCTCTTATGTTGGTATTTTTATGAAATGGTATGGGTGCAATGGCAAACTAATTAATGTAAACTTGTCCAGAAATCATGAACAGCCAAAAAATGTCGGGGTTGACTGCAACGTCCTGTAAATGCTATGTAATTAACTAACGGGAATACAAGATCAATGCATTCACGTACAGTTTATATGTTGTAAACAAAACACCAAGGAAAATTGTAGCATACACGAATACGGAGTTAATGCTTTCGCATACAGGGAAAATGCTGTAAACAAACCACAAGGAAAACAGCATCAAACACACATACGTACCTTTCAATACGAAAAGCCTTGCTGTCAACAATAAAAATCCCTGCGCTTGCTGCAAAAATATGTCGAGTTGCAATGTCCACTTCCAGAATCACCTAAGACAACCGATTATTATTAAATTCCTATTCCGTTTAATTAAAAACACACAAATGCCACCACACTGGACTCAATATTCCACCTGCATCTTATGCAAGTGAGAGCAGTTGAGATGTCTTCAGCTTATCTCAGTCCGCGGAGTTTGCTTGAAATGCTAGCTTCCCGCCACTCCTGGTTGGGCTGCGTGACTTGTGCGTAAAACGGCGAGAGCTGATGTCAAGGCACGGTTTCAGAGAAAGCGCATTAATCTATATTTTTGTTTACAACACGACGCAGCTAGAGATACATGAAGTATTGCTTGGCACCCGGAGAAGACACCGGGAAAGCATTAACTGAATATGTCATCATCATTATCATCAGTGGGAGACTGGCCAGGGTGCCAGCTTGCCCGATGGAAAGTGGTCACCTGATAAAATGTGTCTTTTCAAAGTGCCTTAAACATCAGACAGTATGTTTAAAATGTTAATGTCCTTCTAGTAGATTTGTCTCATGGCGACCAACATTTCTAGACCCAGTTTCCCACTTATCATCATCAGCATGTGCCTTACCAGGTGGCGTTGACGTTCATTTCTCTCTATAGATGTCAGTCCTTGGTGCTCTGCATCAACTCTGCTAATGATATCCCTCCATGATCGATCTGCCTCTGTCTCTTCTTCCACTGATCGTTCCACTCCGCATGATGTCTTCCAAAAACCCTCATCTCATTACATCGCCAAAGAATTATGTTTGTATCTTTCTTATTGTTGTATATAATGCTCCCACTTTCAATAGCCTTTTCCATACACTCGTTGTCAGTTATTCTAGCAGTCCAAGGTACTCGCAAATCAGCAGATCTTCTTCTTCTTCTTCTGCGTTCATCCGGAGTTTGTTTTTTTTCGGACGTGATTGCGTTGTGCCTGTTTACAGCAGAGCTGCGTTCATGCGCCGTTAGGCCGACACATCCGACTTCTGCGGGCATTTGTTGACCTGGTTAACCTTCCTGGGGTTTCTTAGGACGTTTGACTCTCACTGTTGTGGTGTTATTCCCCCATCCCAGCTGGCCCATATAGAACAGCCAAAGGCATCTTGGTCAGCCCTCAAGTGAAGGCAGGGGAAGACCATGGGCATTCCCCGCCATCCAAGGAGGCTTCCATAATTGCAGAGCCAACACAAAACGCTCTGGTACTGGGCTCACCCAAGGAATCGTCACGTCCTGCACTTGGCTGCTTAGCCTCACTTCCATATATTGGGCCTTCCGTTCACCATAAGCTGTTCTTCCAGAAACCAGAAGAATGCAGTCTGAAGATGACATCCACACAGTGAGCTTTCCATTCGGACTTTTCACGTGATGGATTTGCTATCCAAGCAATATTCCATTTCATGCCTCTGGGAGGCTTGTGTAAGCGACATGCCTGTGGTATGAAGTGTGGCAGTCTAAATACTTCTTCAATCAATCAATCATGTGCCATGCCTGAAAGCGTGGGCGGTCATGACTCGCCATTTCACTCGATCACCAGAGTCGTGGATCAGCTCAGTGTTCCTGTCTCGTCCATGCCATGTGGCAGAGCCATCCAGATATTTTCCTCTCGGTCTTCCTCTTGGTCTGTTCCCTTCGATATTGCCAGTTGTCACTAAGTTCTCCAGTCCATTTCTTCTCATAACATGTCCAAAAAATTGTGACTGTCTACGTCTAATTTCTCTAATCAAGCTACGATTTTCATTTGTCTCCTCTAATACTTGGTCATTGGTTTTTCTATCTGTCCATGGTATTCTTTACATTTTCCTCAGAAACCACATTTCTGCAGCCATCAGATGTTTTTCAGCTTGACTGCACATTGTCCAAGTTTCACCTTTTTTTTGTTTCAATTGACATGTTTTTATTGGTCAGAATGTTTTTCATTTTGCTAAAGGCTACTTTCGCTATGGCGATTCTTGTTCTAATCTCTTCAAGGCATCTCCCATCAGATGTTATGACTGTTCCGAGATAATTGTACTGATTCTCTTGTTGAAGAATATTCCCGTTTACTTGTATATTGCATTGTGTTACTTCGTTCTTCCTAGTGATGACTATAACCTGTGTCTTCTTACAATTTAATTCCAACCCCAGCTGCACTTTGTGGACAACAACCGCGTCTACTACAGATCCTGTGCATTGTCTGCAATCAATACTGTATCATCTGCATATCTAATGTTATTTATGTTTCTTACTCCAATGCTGATTCCATTTATGTCTTCTACATTTCTGAAAATATTTTCACTGTATAAGGAAACAAGATCTGGAGACATTACACATCCCTGCCTAACACCTCTCTTAATAGGTTGATATTGTCCCACTTCATTATCAATCCTTATGGCAGCTTGTTGTTTCCAATATATGTTTTTTATAAGTCTAATGTCTTTCCCATCAATTTGTAGATCTGCAAGCATATCCACCATGTTGACATGTCTAACTCTATCAAAAGCCTTTGTGTAGTCAATAAAGTAAAGATGTATATAGTCACGGTGATCTCCTGTGATTACATTAAAACGTGAAGATGGGACGAAAAGAATAAAAAGATGAAAAAAATTAAAGCAATGAAGAGAAAATGAAAGTTGGAAAATATGTTCCTACTTACCTCATGATTCCGAGCTGTGTATAGCGCCGAGTATCACCGTTGTCTTCTTATATACCTAACCGAGGGAGTGGGATGTAGGATGATGACGGGGTGGTGGGTGTCGATGACGATAAGAGGTGGATGGTGATGGAGTATCAATGGAAGATAAGAGGTGGATCTAAATAAACAAATAGAAAAGATAGCTGGTTAGGCTAAGATTAAGTGAATCCAGATAGTAACATATAACGATTAACAGAAGAAGATAGTACACTTAGTTGCAGTTGTAAACATAGCAAAATATGAATAAAATTTGGTGGAATTGCTGTAAAGCTGTGAAAATGTAAACAATATAAAATGACACAAAGTAGTGCAGCTTTACATAACAGAATTACGACACATACAAGACGTTGCGGCGATTAGCCGATTTTGGAAAGCCTGGCATACAGAAACGATATAGTAGCGTTTCAGGAGACGAGACTGGGTGTTAATTTACTCCACATAGCCGGCTTCAAATGTTATTACAACAGGCGACACCTGGGAATGGCGATTCTGATTCGAGGCAGTATAGTGGCTTCAGAGCTGGAGTTATCCAGGTGGGACAGTGACAAGATAGAAATATAGGCTGTTAGAATTCAATCCGGTCTACCATTCGTGTTGGCTAATATTTATTTATTAATTATTTATGCCTCTAACGCGAGTGTGGATTCCCAGAGATGGCAGTGTCTGAGTGGCATAGTATGCCATGAGAGGAATGCCATTTTATGCGGCGATTTCAACGCTAAAGGCAAATCATGGGGTATCATTTCTTCCAACATACGGGGGGGGGGGGGGGGGGGGGGCTCAAGGTGGCGCTTGAAACCAGTGACCTTGTTTGTATCAAAGGTGGCTCTGTCACCAGGACAGCTAGTCGTCCAAGTGATGAGGGCAGTGTTATTGACCTGGCGCTGGTTTCTCCTTCACTCACTACAGTGTGTAGATGGAGTGTCCTGGGGCACCATGGCAGCGACCACCACCCTTGCAGAATATTGGTGGAGAACGGCAGAACCAGGCAGCACAAGGCAACAGTCAAGACCTTCAAGTATGACAGTGCAGGGCAAGATGTGGTGAGTAAAATAAAGCGCGAAAAACGCAGGAATAATCATGGCAGGAAAATAAGCTGGGAGCAGCCACCTTGGTGGAATTGTGAGGTGGAAAAGGCCTGGAAGGATAAGCGTGGTGCTTTTAGGAAATGGCAAAACGCCAAGAAGTACAGAGTTGCCCATCCTAGTCTTATCGTGCACTTGGAAAGAGAGATGGACACAAAAGTTAGCTGTTTAAAAAACCTAGTTAAAGTGGTTAGATGTGAAAAGTGGACAGAGTTGTGTCACCGAAATAGAACAGACAAGTCACTGGAATTGTTCTCACGACTATATAAAAGTATGAATGGGGTAGTCAAGAATAAGAGTGTTCCTCACTTCCAAATGCAGGGGTCTGACGAGAATAATGACAAAGACCTTTTTGAACGCTATCTAGAGCAGAGCAACCAGATAGACATGAGAGGCCGAAATTGTGCCAAGGCGGTTACCTCAGATAGGTGTCCGGCCCAGAACATTGCAGTTAAAGACACAGTGACAGTTAAAGAGATCAGGGCTGTGCTTCGACGAACAAAAAACAGCGCACTAGGGCGAGATGTTATAAAGTATGACGACATCAATATGTGTACCGACAACGAACTAGAGGAACTAGCAGTCTGAGCATCAACAGTATAGGGAGTGCTAGCATCAAGTAAGAGTGGTTACACAGCTATTTGATTCCCTTGCTGAAGCCTAGTAAAGAGCACACAAAAATTCAGGGATATCGGGAATAACCATGCAAAATACAATAGGCAAGCTGCTGGAGAAGTTAATTGCCACGAAGATATCAAGCCAACGAGAGAGGCAAGGTTGTTTCCCACCTTCCCTTGGAGGGTACCGTCCAAAATTGAGAAACCTGGACCAACGCAGCAGTTTTTGCCCATGATGTCTGTGAAGGTTTCCACCCTGGCACTGAAACGTGTGCTGCGGCGATTGATCTTGAGGATGCGTACAACAGGGTACCATTGGATTTCTTAATGTTTCAGCTTCTTGAGCTCAAGATAATCCATTCCTCCTTAATTGGATCCCCGAAGCTCTCTACCAACAGAAAGTAGTTTTTAGATGTGGCAGTTGTATCTCTGAACCAACAACAAGATATCCGTGCCTGCCACAGGGATCACCATTATCTCAAGTGCTGTTAAACGCCTACACTGTGAGAATTACCGGCGAGCAGATCAGAGGAGCGGGGATGACATTGTCATATTCTACGATGTGTTAGTGTATCGTCAAGGTAAGGATAGAGATCGAGTTGCTGTGGATCTACAAATAGAACTAAATCGCATAAGCACTTTGAGTGTGGAATCTGAGGCAATGGTGGAATCTGGGGCAATGGTAAACCCAGCAAAGACAGCAGTGACATTGTTAACTTTGAATAACCATATTGATAACACTCCAACACCAACTGTAAATCTTGTTTCAGAGACGGTAGAAAGAACGCAGGCAATGAACTACGTGGGGATATGTTTTGATCGAAGTCTTGCTTATCATGAGCACACCGGGTGATAACAAAGGCTAAGCGAGGTTTGGTTGCGATGCGGGTGATGGCGGCAGCAAACTGTGAGCACCGCCATCTAAGTCTCCTTTACGAGGGGCTGGTCCTTTCTGTTTTGGAGTATGCAATGGCGATCCTGACTATCAGCCGTAAGCAGATGGAAAGGATGGAAAGGATACAGAAAGAAGCTATGCGTATTATTCTTGGATGTACAAGAGATATGGCATGCAGGGCGATGCGCTACCCTCTTGATTTTCCAACCATTGGGGACACAACACAGATTTGCAGAGCACGTGCCTACCTCAGAGTCAACGCAAACACACAACTTCCACTGCACAATGAAATTAAGAAGGTAAAGGGCAGCAGGTTAAAAAGAGGAAAGTCGTGGATGGGTCAAGCCGAAGATATTCTTCAACGGATGTATTCAATTGAGGACTTAGAACCTGGCGAGGAGTGGGTACAAATGCCAACAGATTTATGTACGTTCTTTTCAGTTTGTATCCAACTAGACAGAAAATGCATACAAGGCAATTCGGCTGCTGTGGAAGCGGAAGTACAAGCTTTGATCTTCGAGAATATTGTAATGGGTGATGCTATCATATACACAGATGGGTCGGTCGTTCGACGAATGAGAAGTTCATGGGCTTTTATGGCTCAGGCCGGAGGGAGAATTGTGAAGGAAGATTCTGGTGCTTTTGCTTTGAACACAAGTAGCCTGACTATGGAAGTCATGGCAGTAAGTAAAGCAACAACATAGCTCGAGACACAGACATTCACTAGGGCATGTTTCCTTAGTGACTCAATGAGCATGCTCAAGAAGATAGAGATGGGGTGGATCCGAAGAGAGTGGCTGCTGTCTCTGGAGCGGTCTCGACAGGCAACTATTAGTTTCATTTTCGTGCCAGAGCATGCGGGTATACGAAGAAATTAGCGGGATGACAAGCTTGCAGGTAAGGCTACTGTGGAAGGCGGACGAGCCATTAAGGAGGCTGACATTCTGAATGCTCTACGAGAAGTGAGACTTTTGCGAGAACCAAGTGATGATTGTGAATCTACAACCATGGTGAGACTGCGAGAACAGCAGATTAAAAGAAGTGTGGCCAAACAAGAACACTACGCGAGAAGCCAAAGAAGATTAATAAACCAACGCAGAACTGGTGTCGTCAGTTGCTAACGCTGTGGGATTTACTGAGGAGGGGATCCGAGCACTTATGGTGTCAAGGAGCTGAATGAGAGGGCAGAAGTAATAGAAGGATAGAAGATAGGGATAAGACTAGGACAGGATAGAGATAACATCCCTTAACAGGGAATAGAGAATAAAGGGACAGAAGTAGAAGATAGAACTCTTAAGCAGTTCTCCGACAGGACACGCACGTGTCATAAATAGGACAGTGTAGGACATGACAGGGATTTACTCCCAGGTTAGAGTAGAAGACGATAACCACGGGAAGTACCCGTAAACAGCATTAACTCGAGCACAATAACTAGTGACAGACTACTGAGCTGCGTGCTAGGTAACACAGCACGCAACCTTGCTGACGCACGAGGATTCACAGGTCCGCAGCTGGACAACGCAGCAAAGCTAGCCAGACGGGACTGGACAGTTGAGGAGACAAGTCGATGTATTCACCCTGACCACTGTGTGGTTTGCAGGGCACAGTAGTGTAGTGACTTAAGCTAGAATTAGGACAGATAGAGATTGTGCTTAGTATTGTTATGATTGTATTGATTGTGATGATGTGCATATATGAATGTTCATGTGAGCTCGTGGAGCCGATTGTATTTTGTACGCAATAAAGCGACTTTACCCTTTGTACACCTACGAGTTGATATTCGTGCGGTACAAATGAAGAATCCCTGTATGCCTGAATAAACTAGGTTGCTGACAGGCGGGATTATTCTGGTGTCAGAAGTGGGATCTGAACCCACGCCCACAACAGTGGACTGCGAGTGGACTTCATACCCGTCACACCTGGAAATGATGATCAAGAAGCAAGAGAACAAAAGAAACACGTACAGACGTGCCGTTAAATGCTTCTTTTGCCTTTCTTATAGGCATTATAGTTCTAAATGTCCTGGATGGCAGAGATTGAGAGCCAGCAATGCTGTACTTATTGATACCTCGTCTGAAAGTGGAAGCGGGCAAGAAAGTGAGAATGAGGAAGTGTTACCATTCAGTCAGTGTGAGAATGTGGCAGCTGCTAGTGATATCTTAAATTTCGATAAATGTAATACTTGTCACCAATTCCATGAAGATGGAATGCTTAAATGTGGGCACATTGTACCGTTCTCTAGCGATAACGCCAACGCAGCTATCGCCTCCAGAGGCAGTTTAGTGTTCCACGATGCAATGGTTAATGACCAATCATGCCAATGTTTACTAGATAGCGGGAGTACATTGATCGGTTTGAGGAAAGAACTGGCCAAATCAGAGGATTATACGGGCGGCTTTGTTGAATGCCGTACCTTTTCGGGTAACATTGAAAAATACCCACTAGCAAAAGCCCGTATAAACACCCCATTCCTTTCCGGCACATTCACGTGCGCCATTTTACACAACCCATGTACAGACCTGATTCTTGGGTGCCTACCAGAGTTGAAAAAGTGTACTTCAAAACAAATAAAAGCCTGGAGAGAAACCAGAAAGGCTAAAACACGAACAAGGTCAGAAACACCAAAACAAATTAATGACCTACAGAAAGAAAAATTACACCAAAAAACCACACGGTGTACCGAAACAACCACCAGGATATAAAACCTGACTAGAGTACAGTGTGTCAATCTACTTATCGCACCTGATGTGTAAAGTACTGGTGAGAAACCAGAAACAAACAAACTATCAAATGGTCTTAAACCAAACAATGCGACTCCCATTGAAGCAAGTAAGAGAGATAACCCAGAGAATCATCAAAGGTTACCCCTTGCCAATCACCTACAAACATATTCACCATTTCGTGTTTATTGTCACTATAACAACACAAAAGCCAGAATTTTAGCGCAATTTGACTGGTTAAATTTCTATAAACAATTTAAATATTTTCAATGTTCATGTACGTTTGATCAACGTGCAGTGAGAAAGTTGCAATATATTACAGCAAATGACCGATCAATTACAGTGGCCTCTAGTCACAACCATCAGACAAATGACGAACACAATGCATTTACACCAATCAATCGGACGAGAGACGAACATAACGCAACTACACTAATTAGTCTGACAGAAGACGACGACAGCGCAACCACACTTAGTCAGCAAACAAAACACGCACTTAGTACCATCACAGTACCTAACCAAACAGAAGACGACGACATGGAACTACCAGGTCCAACAGTGGACATAAGAGCGACAATTGACAGGACACAAATAGAACCAGAACTCACAGACGGTAGGAGAGCACATGCAGTGACGAATACTGAGACATATATAGACGACATATGTATCCATACTGCAGACTGGACCACACATCTACAGAAACTAAGACATGTCTTTGAGAGAATAAAACTATTCGGTCTTACAGTCAAACCGACAAAAGTGGAGTTGGGACTGGAAGAAATTGACTTCCTTGGCCATACCATCACAAAAGGCCAACTGAAAACAGATAACAAAATTGTTACCAAAATTTTAAACCTCACCATGCCGACCACCAAAAAGCAGGTGAGAAGTTTACTTGGTCTGGTGAAACTACTATAACAAATTCATCCCAAATTTAGCTGAGATTACCAGCATTTTTTCAAACTTGTTGAAAGCCTCTGTAAAAATTATGTAAAAGATGCTGAGTTAATAAACGCTTTATCAAAACTTAAGCATATGTTTAGCGATGTGCCAATATTACGCTTACCTAATCCGAACCTCACATATTTTCTTAGGACAGACGCGAGTGCTGTATCTATCGGTGGCGTACTAGGCCAACATTATGATGGGATTTTCCACCCGATCATCTACGTGAGCCGAAAGATCACACCAACGGAGTCTAAGTACGGAGTCTCTGAATTGGAAGCGTTAAGTATCATTTAATAAGTCCGTAAGCTTCATAGGTTTTTGGCAGGGACACATTTTGTCATCGAGACTGACAACTCACCACTCACCGTCATGGAGTCAGGAGTCCACAGAAACAACCGTATTTACAGATGGTCTCTGATACTCCAAAACTACTCTTTTACCATCAAACACATTAAGGGTAAAATGAACTTACTTGCCGACACTCTGAGCAGACCCTCTGACGTCGATATACCTGAAATACCGCAGAGGAATGATCCAACAGCACCATAGTCATTGACACTACATTTACTCTGTGTCCAGACTGGTGTGTTATAGACACGATAGTGCTCATAAATTTGTGTGTCGCCGTAAAGTACATTGTGCATATAACTGTGTCATTACAAATTAAAACGGACAAGCACATCATAAACGTGCTACGCCGTCACTGTATTATATATTCGACACGGATGTAAGTCAACAGGCAGACACGACCCAGGATCAGCGCGAAGAATATCAGACATTGTAAATAACATTGCTAAATAGATTGATATTCAACTTCAAGGAACGCGACTTCACCATCAGACCTGGAATTAATTTAGTGTAAATAGTGTATTAAATACAAATATATTGTGATATGTAGTATAACATGCTTTTATTGCAGTTGTATGTACTATGATATCTTTGTTAGTGTAACATAAATGATAGAAACATCCCCATTTTGTTTTGTCCATAGCAAATTAACAACATTTACTTGCTAAATCTCATTTACATTTAGCTAGGAATTGATAGATTCGAAACTATTAAAGTATATCCATGAATCTCATAAACACATTAGGAACTCATCATTAATTAAGTACATTTTAAGATAACCTAGTTATTTAAATCATTACTTAAATTTGTACCATTATTTGAAATTAACATAATCATATTTATAAATACATTAAGGTAAACAACACATTTCACCCCATTTCATTCATTTAGTTAGATTAGTTCCCTTAGTTAGTTTAGCTCAGCTCACGAAAGTAGAATAGAATAGTTAGATTAGTCAGCAGACCCAGGATTGATTACAAACAATCCTTGCAACCATGTAAATATTTTTGTACATAAAATAACTAGTGCGAAAAGTTAGCACAGTCATGCGGCTCTACAACTCTGTAAACTGAGCCCAAATTGGGTGTAAAAATACTTTTTTCATTGAATTTCTTGTTCATTACAGTATTTTAAGAACATAACAGTGGTTTCTTTTAAACTAATGTGGAGTGAATGTGTGAGCAAGAGGAGAGAGAAAGAAATTAAGTGACTGCATTAAATACAGATGAGCGAAACACTAGTGCGAAATTTTTCCGCACAAACGCGAGTTTTTCTAATTCGTCTCTATTCCATTTGTGTATCACACGTGGTGTCTATTTTTATGTGTGTGAATGCCATAAATACACTACAGGTAAGGAAACATATATCAAGCTTCCTAAACCTGCATAGCAGTCATGAATCAGGCATACGCACTCATTTGTGACTGCAATAAACCGTTCTATGGCGCTTGAAAAATAACACTCAACTAAATTATAGACATACACACATGTTTGTAATTTAACCATACTTTAACAAACATGCAAACAACCAGGAATACTTTCAGATAAACATGCAGACAGCATTGACTTTAAGGGGGCTTAACTCTGAACAGGGGACATTACAGACTTACGAAACTCTGTTATAACATTGAAAGATGTCTTCACAAACGGGAGTTAGACAGGTGAACACTAGCACACACAACATGTAAACGAGTTGGATTAACATTATATGGGAGCATGAATATTATTCATGTATTGTACCCATAACAGGGACAATTTGTCCGGGTTGTCAGTTAATTGGCAATTTGAGAAGCAGGTCTTTAAGACAACGGGCTTTGGTTCGAACAACTCCCAGAAGTATAATGGAAAAGGAGCATTGGCTCTGGCCAACAATACAGTTGTGTTGTGGTAATAAATAGCCAGTGGAGTCATACAACAGTGTGACATCAGACAGTAGAAGTCAGTCATTATACCCAGAACATAGTTAACAAACTCAACCAGCTCTTGACAAAATTAGACAGACCTAATTTTTAAGGCAACCAATTGCGTCACACCCATAACCTAAAGTTGGTGACGCAACACAGACGGGAGGAGAGTATGTCAAGGAGCTGAATGAGAGGACAGAAGTAATAGAAGGATAGAAGTTAGGGATAAGACTAAGGACAGGATAGAGATAACATCCCTTAACAGGGAATAGAGAATAAAGGGACAGAAGTAGAAGGTAGAACTCTTAAGCAGTTCTCCGACAGGACACGCACGTGTCATAAAGTAGGACATTGTAGGACATGACAGGGATTTACTCCCAGGTTAGAGTAGAAGACGCTGTTCACGGGAAGTACCCGTAAACAGCACTAACTCGAGCACAGTAACTAGTGACAGGCTACTGAGCTGCGTGCTAGGTAACACAGCACGCAACCTTGCTGACGCACGAGGATTCACAGGTCCGCAGCTGGACAACGCATGCAAAGCTAGCCAGGCGGGACTGGACAGTTGAGGAGACAAGTCGATGTATTCACCCTGACCACTGTGTGGTTTGCAGGGCACATTAGTGTAGTGACTTAAGCTAGAATTAGGACAGATAGAGATTGTGCTTAGTATTGTTATGATTGTATTGATTGTGATGATGTGCATATATGAATGTTCATGTGAGCTCGTGGAGCCGATTGTATTTTGTACGCAATAAAGCGACTTTACCCTTTGTACACCTACGAGTTGATATTCGTGAGTGTGAGATATTCCCAGCCAACTCATAGTCTTCGACTTCATAGTTCTGATAAAAACGGCACGCCATACTTTTGCGTTGCGCAGAGACGATCAAAACATGCCTATTGCCGGAAACGGCAAGCGGAAGCCCGCTAGGCACAATGGTGGGGGAACAGAAAATGATGACTCTGACTTTAGATTGTTAGTTCACATGTTGGGTTGAAGCCAAGCATGTCTTCTAGTCCTTGGGCAGGCAAAGCTTTCATTGTTTGATTCTTGAAGTTAAAGTAATACAATGTTAAGGTTTACATTTATTATAATGCTGATGTACTGTTTAAAATGTTTACAAATGATCATAGTCTAATTTTGTGTTCTTGTGGGATTGAAAACAAGCGCTATGTTTCTGTTTACTGAACTTGTTAGTAGAAACTTCAGCTAGACACTCTGTTGTCATTGACTACTAAAGAATATTTCCTTACATTCTGTTGCAATCTACTATTAAAGAATACTTTCGTACATAGTTTACGAGAGGCGGTTAAAGGAGATTTCTTTACATTCTTTACATTCTTTTACACAGGCGGCTAAAGAGTATTTTCATTCTGTTGCCATGTGCTGGCAAAAGAATATTTCTATTTTGTTAACACGTGCTACTAAAGTATATCACTATATCTCTTTATAGTCGGTTACATATGCGACTAAAAGAAGATTTCTGTATATGTTGTGACAATATGCCAAGGAAGAATATTCCCTTATATTAGGTTACAATCTGTATATATTTATTTTTCTCAATATATGAATAATGTGCTTTTCAAATGTACTTGCTGAACATTGATGCTTTCACAGAGGAAATGTAGATTAAGAGTATATCTCTTTAAAACCATGTACACTGACTCACACCTGTAGGGATGTGTATATGTCTTGTGATTCTGTTATTCACATTTTTCCCCTGAATATGTTTTGTGAAATTGTCATGTTTTGTTCTGAGAATAAATGCTCATTAATAAGAGTTGCACCATATACCCAAATGTTAGCCGGACGTTGCACACACCGACAACCTTACGTAGTCATATGATGATTAGGTGGTTCTTACGGTCAAGGGCATGCCATTTATGTTCTAAAATATGATTGGAAAACAGCCCATTTCTGTCTATGTGCATGAGATAACCTGAAATCTTGGGTGGTTTAACAATGTCATCCCCGAGCCCTTTGTTTAGAAGAGACCTCGGGGAATGACCATACTGGTTTTGTTTAAACCAGTGCGTATGCTAAATACATAACGCGTATAAAGGCAGTTATATCAATACATGATGATGATGATGTTGATGAGATTATATGGTGGACAATTAACTCTCAACACTTGAGGATGATGGTGATAGGCATTGAAGATCTAAGCTGAACCCAGAGAAAATAGTATGAGCTTATTTACAGGCACCTGATGATGACAGTGATGATGATGATTTTATAAGGTTGACCATTAACTCAACTTACACCCATCTCAACCCACCCTGTCTTATCAAGCAACAGTCTCAACCTATCTCTGGCTTACTAGGGAGTGTCACTACATGCACCTGTCCCATGCATCTACCATAGTATGCATCTACTTCAACCCACTTTCATCACAATATACCTTGATCTTAATCACATCATGCCTCTACCACAACATAACTTCTTTACAAACATGTCTGTTACATCCTGATGACTTTGAATCAACTTAATTTAATATAACCAGATAACCTGATCACAATCAGACTCCCTGGTCTTAAAGTGTGATTATCTTATTTCATTGTCCTGGTTGCACCAAGAGTTGATCCCATCAGGACCATACATCATGATATGGTGGACTGAATGCCATCTATACATGATAAGAGGGAGCTCTCGCTATTGAGGAGACACATGCTTCCCTCTCTTGTCTTATTATTTATTTATTTTTTTGGTCTTTATTTTTTTTATTTTTTCTTGGATTGGCACGTGCCTAACCATGGTTAGCCCAGATCAAACCGTTTGGTTGTTCGAAAATGTAACGTCACTACTGAAGTTCCACCTGTAAATGGGATAGGTTTCCCCTGCTCGTCGGTTATAAGAAGTTCAATCGTGTCAAATGAAAATCGACTGAGGGGTACGTAATGTGGCTTGTCATATATCCTAAATACCGAGGTGGTAGATCTGTCTAGAACAGGTAGTGTCCTCAGTAATGGTACCATCACATCACCAACCACCCGCGAGGTGTCAATATCGGAATAGACAAAGACATTTTTTGTGCCCTGGTCTAAATCCACTTCACCCACACCAGACAGACTGGGTTCAGTCTCGGTGACATGTGTCGAGGGAAACTAATATTTCTGCCAACTTGTCACTAAGTCTAACTTCAGCCCCCTGTTCATATAACTGGAAACGAGACTTATTCGAAATATCGTTATAAGAGAACATCATTCGGTTATGTTCTTGTAAGGCATCATCGAGACGCAGCCATTGCAGTTCATTGATACATCTCTCAGCTTCGAAAAGCAATCTATTCAATTCACTAATGAATTTTTCTGTTGATTTGTACAGACCAGGCGTCAGCGTAATCGTCATCGGTGGTTCGTCTAGGTCTGGATGTGGAAAGTACTTTATCCACACCTCATCTTTCAAAATATTAAAATAGGTGTTGGGAAACTGAATATCAACCAAACCAACTTCGTACTGTGAGGTGAGCTCAATAGTTTGTGGTAGTTTGACAAAGAAATGTCCGGCGTTATTTTGGGGGTATATTTGTAATGACGCGTTACTCGTCAGCGTCACGTAGAAACTCATATTAGTCTATTCGAGGTCTGAGTGCTTCCTGATTCGAAAATGTAAAGTTAGTACTGAAGTCCCATCGTTGAATGAGAGTGTTTTACCCGTATCGTCAGTTAAAAGTATTTCCACCGTGTCGAAGGAGAATCGACTTAATGGTACATAATGTGGCTTATCATAAAGACGAAACACTGAAGGTGACAGTCGGTCCACTATAGGAACAGTCCTTAGTAAAGGAACCATGACGTCTCCAACTGGTCTCGCGGCTACGAGATCTGAATAGACGTAGATATTTTTAACTTCGTTATCCATCTCTAATTCTATATTACCGTATAATAAGACATTATCATCTGATAGAGTCGAGCTGGGAAAACCCAACATATTCTTCAATCTGTCACTAACTTTTGCCTGGGCGCCTTTTTCAAATATTTTCATCCCGACCTTTTTCCAAGGTGCACCTAGAAAGAATTTGATGTTTACTTTCTCGTCTAGTTGGGTTTCTACACACAACTTATTCAATTCCTCGATGAAAGTTTCAGGGCTGCTGAACGGACCCGGTGGACATACAAGGGTTATAGGTTCCATACCACTACCTTTAGGTGGAAAGTATTGGAACCAAATTTCCCCAGGCAAACCATTAAAATACGAATTGGGGAACTGAATCTCGACCAGGGCCACTTCGTATTGGGTCGTTACATCAATGGTCTGCGGCAACTTGACAAAAAAGTGGCCGGGTTGGTTGTTGGGAAATACCTTTGGTCCAGAATTACTCGGTAAAGTTATATAGAAACTCATCGTTTTTCTAATTTAGGATTAGGTAGCATATACCCCAAACAACTACTCATTAGAGCTACCCACAACTTGCCGTCTGGTGCGTCTGCGATGCCTTGAGTCAGATTGAACAAAGACACGGCAATTACGGCATATATAACCACCATTTGACACATAAATACAATCTCTGGCCTCGGTACACGTTGTCCAAAGAATGACCAGATCGATGTTCTTTCCCCCTCTGTCGGTTGTGGGCGCACCCCCATAGTTTCCACCCTGTCTTCACTCACACCACTAGTCTCCATAACTAGCTAGTTGCGTGTCAGCTATCCAACTATTGAATGAATGGAGATAACCAAACCACTTCACTAAATACTCTTTCCCACCACCTCGCCTGGGTCTTTCTTGTAAGATTGTTTCGATACGATACACTTGCTTGTCTCCAACTAGTTGTATTTCTTCTCTGTAGAACGAGCCCTGTAGTTCCTGTCCCGAATCATCTTTTACCACATAGGTCACTGGACTGGTCTGGTTTATGCGACTGACGGTAAACAATTCTTCTGTCCACGAGGGCATATACCCTTTTTTAAAAGGTTGTTTGGGTTCAGCCAGTCTGACTCGATCCCCAGGTGTAAAATACACTTTTTTCGATACGTATGTCGGCTTATACAAGTTATCCCACACCTCTTCTTGATTACTATAGTTGACTTGTACAGGGGCCATGCGAATACTTCTGTGATACGAACCATTGTAGTTCTGGATTAATTTATCTATCACGTCGACGTAGCGGAGTGTATTGGTCTTGGTGAAATAACGCCACATTTTTTCTTTCAGGGTTCGATTGAATCTTTCCACTATCGCTGCCTTCACATCTTCATTCTCGGTGGTAAAGAAGTGCACACCTCGATCTTTCAGAAATTTTAAGAAGGTCCGATTAACGAATTCCGAACCTTCATCGCTCTGAAAATTTATCGGTTGGCTATCACCAAAGATTTTACTCATAGCCACCACCAGCGCTTTCCCCGTTTTATTCTGGATCGGGATAGCCCAAGCATATTTACTAAACACATCGATACAAGTCACTAGGTACGACATCCCATCGTTGTATCTTTGTAATAGTCTCATATCTATCAAGTCGGCTTGAAATTGGTGATTTATACCACCGGTTATGGTCTGGCGTCTCTGAAATCGGCGACGGATCGGTTTATGTAACGTGTAGGTATCCTGATGACGTAACCATTTATCTATTTTCTTCAGGTTAGTATTTCTGTTTAAGGCGGCTGCTCCACCATAGGCTCCGGGTTTCTTAGGGTCATAGTAATATTTTTTTAATTGGGCGGCCATTTTTGCCACTTGGGGGTAGGTATCCTAGTCTTCTTCTTGCTTCGCCTGAGTTTGTAATGTGGTGTGATCTCGACTGTTTTGGGTTCGACTACTTGAGCCGGTTGAATAGGTTGAAGAGATGCTGGTTGAAGAGGTGTCTCGGCTACTGGTGTCGGTACACTGGTGACTTCAGGTTTTTGTTCCTTGATATCTACTAGTCCCAGAGGCTTGTGTCTGTACTGTTCGAGTCGATTCAGATACCTCTGTAGTGTTTGCTGATACGCTCTGGCCTTGTCACGGGGTGGTAGATTTTCTGTTTCCAGGACTTGTTGCATCTGACGATCCAAATCCTGTAGACTATCATTTAGTGTGTCGGGTGGTATATAGGGTTTTTCTAGCAACCGGGGATCGATCAAGATCATCTTCTTGGCCATTACAATCCCACCACGCTTTTCAATACATTTAGTATGGGGCCTAGTAAGGCGCCTATGAAACCACCTTGTTGTAGAATCTCTTTCCTTTTCTTGAGCGATAATTTCTTATGAGTGAGTGCTCTCAGACTGTCTTTGTGTCGTTGCAGACGCTTCTTCTGAGCTGGTGTCAGGGGAACATTACCTTTTAAAACATTGTGACAGCACTCGCAAATTGATTGGACGAGATCCGGGGAAGCTGATTTCATTACTGCCTTCACAGTGGCTGGGTTGGTCTGACCCAAGAAACGTAACATACCCTCGTTACGTTTAAGTCGGTTAGACATGTTATTTGGGGACGTAGACGACTTGCTGCTGGTCGGGAAATATATGACTTCGTAAGCGGAGCTGATCCGGTGTTTCCTGTCGCAGGTCAAATAACAAATACCCGTGTGGAGCCGATGTCGCGTCTTTAAAACTCTCTTGGACATATGACACACGGCCTGGATACATCTGTTTGGCGAGATTGGTAATCTGAGACCCGTCTCGAGGATTCTTAAACACCACTAGGTAGTGCGAATTCAGACTGATAGTTCTTTGTTCTTTATTCTTACCAAATAGGTTCTGTACTATATACATAACACTGAGGTTGCGATGATGACTGCCTTTAGTAAATAATTTAGTCACTCTGTCATCTGTCTCAGACATTAGATCATCTATGACTACTAACCGACGTCTATCACCTGTCCATTTTTCCACATCTGGCAGACCTTCATTAAATTGAACACCCTTCATAGTTTCGTAGATGGGTTGCCATTCCCCATAGCACCATATAATTTCCTCTGGAAGGGGGTCTACCATGGCTGGTAGATGGGCCAAGAACTGTTGGACAAAGACGGTTTTACCACTCCCTGTTGGGCCCGCAATCAAAGCCGTAAAAGGATGTTTCCACCTAGGAACCATGAGTATTAATAACCACCTATCTAGTCGCATTGGTGTTTATAAACGTATCGGGTGATAATATTAGACCATTTGACCACCAACTGCACGCCAGTGGGTCTCTGGTAGTTATTGGTATAATAATGATGGAACCAATGGTCGACTTGACACAAGTTCACACCGAGGTGGTGAGTATGGCGTTGACTATTATTAGTTCATACATGCCCACAAAGACCAATAACTCGAGGTTGTGTCGCTTAGTACGTCAGATAGCCAACCAACATGATGTGTTATTCACGAGACTAGAAGTCTGTATCAAGCCCGAACAGGTTTTCCCGGTCTTTGTTTCAATTGCTGCGATTTGCCGATAACGTCATCAACTACGGGAGAATAATGATGGTTTTTACACTTGGTATGCGTCTGGGTAAGCATCTGGTTAATAATTCTTATAATACAGACGTGAATGTCCAGGACCTGGAGGAAAGTTTCGGTACATCTGTAGGCACGTATATGACTGATAAACTACATCATTGGATACTGCGAGGTGGATGGTGTAATTTCTATACTTGGTTGCAAGCATCAGTTGAATAAATACATAATACATTTCAGTATGTGTCTTTGTTTCATTGTCTGTCAGTGTTGATGTCTCTCCGAACAAGAAGTAAAAACAAAACCACTAAAGAAAATCAACAAAAATCTTGGTTTCAATATATCAAAGAATGTATTATTCATCAAAACACTTTAGTGCTATAAGAAAACATCAATGACATACATAATTAGTGACAAAAATATAAAATGTAGTTGGGGGATGACCTAGACATCAAACTATCGGGAACTCGGGCATATGAAAGAGGTAAAAACATATGCCAGCTACTGTCTCTAGTGTATATTTGGTGTCTGCAAGTTGTTGGATGGCATAGGAATGAATGTCATGTTCGTGTACTGTTGTAAGGAAGGCGTCAAAGTCGTATCTGTTATTTATTAGCGCTGGAAATTCTAAAACAGAAGAATTGTTAAATGATGCATGATAGAATCTAAGATCTTGTATTTCTCTATGTCGTAACACTAGATGAAAGCTAAAGTTGATCTTAAAGCGACTAATTTGAGCATTGAAAATCTTATACAACGTATCTGTCCATTTGATAGGGTATTGTATCTCCGGGCTAATAAAGAAGGTGTATGTCGATAAATACTTGTTAATCTTGTGATGTGTCCTGATAGCTTCCCAATTTTCTCTATATATTTGTTGAATATCTGATGGAAGGATGTGTAGTGTCTCTGGTTCTCCGGCTGCTAAGATGCTCACTTCGTCTTCTACCAGTTGTTCAAGAATATTCTCGTCTGGTTGTATCTGACTGTTAGTTATATTGGTTTCATTTGGTGGTGTCGTCGAGGTTGTTGGTGGTGTTGTCTCTGATGGTGAAGAGGTAGTTGTCTCTGTTTCTGATGTATCCATAGGCCGGTGATGAGGTATTCGTATGTGTTGTTGTAGATTGTCTTTTCTGTTGAAACGTTGTCCACAGATATGACATAAGTATGATTTCGTACCGTGAATGGTCCGAATGTGACGATTAAGATTATTCCCATTACGGAAGTCTTTGTCGCACACTGAACACGTGAAAGTAGATCTGGTGGTCATATTGATAAACTGTTTTTTTTTTCTTACAACACCAAAAAGTTCTGATGTATACAATGTTTCAATGCTTTATCAGACGCCGACGAAACGAATAAGGCTCACACCAAGTTTCACTGCTGTAGCTAGCCAAGTCACTACGTGACCAATATCTGCTTACTACACGAACACTGCTCACACCACCCTGATTTAAAAAAATAACTCTGTAGATAGCCAAGTCAGCCCGTGAACTGGTACTGTGCTCACACGAGACGCCGTCTATTTTATACACTGGGTCTGCACCCTACATAGCTGACGTAGCAATTTTGTAGACAAGCTATTCTCACGCCACCCGCCTGCTTCCCACACACCGATGACTCATGCTACCACTTAATGACTTTTGCATATGGCGTTGATGACGTAGGGGCTGTCTCGGACATCCGCGTTCTTTACCAAAAGGGGGTATGTGGTTTGTATAATTTAGTCTTATGGGTAAGTGTATCTGTACTGGTTGAGGTACCAGTAGTAATGTTTTGGGTGTGTCTTTGTTTTTTGTGTACTTATGTGTCTGTATGTACAAGTGTATCTGTGTCTTTGTGTGTTTTTGTTTGTAGGTGTGTATTTGTGTAATTGATTATGGGTGTGTAGTTGTGATGAAAGTAGTAATAGTATGGATTGTCTGTACTTCTGAATCTGTACGTGTGTTTGGTTGTCTTTGTCTTTGTGTGTTCTTGTTTGTAGGTGTGTATTTGTGTAATTGACTATGGGTGTGTACTTGTGTATAGTTGTGATGACAGTAGTAATAGTATGGGTTGTCTTTGAGTTTGTAGTAGTTGTGTATTTGTGTAATTGATTATGGGTGTGTACTTGTTGTGGTACCAGTAGTAATGGTTTGGGTGTGTTTTTGTGTGCTTGTAGGTCTGTATGTACAAGTGTATCAAGTGTGTATAGTTGTGATGACAGTAGTAATCCTAGGCGATAGGTGTGTCTGTGTATGGTTGTCTTTGTGTTTGTGCTTGAGTGGTTGTTTATTTGATTATGGGTGTGTACTTGTTGTGGTACCAGTAGTAATGGTTTGGGTGTGTTTTTGTGTGCTTGTAGGTCTGTATGTACAAGTGTATCAAGTGTGTATAGTTGTGATGACAGTAGTAATAGTATGGGTTGTCTTTGAGTTTGTAGTAGTTGTGTATTTGTGTAATTGATTATGGGTGTGTACTTGTTGTGGTACCAGTAGTAATGGTTTGGGTGTGTTTTTGTGTGCTTGTAGGTCTGTATGTACAAGTGTATCAAGTGTGTATAGTTGTGATGACAGTAGTAATCCTAGGCGATGGGTGTGTCTGTGTATGGTTGTCTTTGTGTTTGTGCTTGAGTGGTTGTTTATTTGATTATGGGTGTGTACTTGTTGTGGTACCAGTAGTAATGGTTTGGGTGTGTTTTTGTGTGCTTGTAGGTCTGTATGTACAAGTGTATCAAGTGTGTATAGTTGTGATGACAGTAGTAATCCTAGGCGATGGGTGTGTCTGTGTATGGTTGTCTTTGTGTTTGTGCTTGAGTGGTTGTTTATTTGATTATGGGTGTGTACTTGTTGTGGTACCATTAGTAATGGTTTGGGTGTGTTTTTGTGTGCTTGTAGGTCTGTATGTACAAGTGTATCAAGTGTGTATAGTTGTGATGACAGTAGTAATCCTAGGCGATGGGTGTGTCTGTGTATGGTTGTCTTTGTATTTGTATGTGTGTTTGTGTGATCCTCTTTGTGTTTGTATGACCCTCTTTGTATGATTTTTACACACCCCACAAAAATATAGTATAATAATAACGCACCAGCTAATATTCTTGTCTCTAATATTGGTAGTACTATTATCACTACTATTGATTCTTCCTCACTTTACCCACCACCATTGCACTATACGTACTTTCCCCTACAATTTAAGTGGTCACTTGACTACTTGACCACTGCTTGACCACTGCTTGACCACGTCATCGATCACTTTAATCACTACCATAATCTTAGGCACATCGTCCTCTACAATTTAAGTGGTCACTAGACCACTTGACCACTACTTGACCACTACTTGACCACTAATTTACCACCCTTTAAGCATCACCATGTCGCTACAACTACTTTCCGCTAAAATTTATTCACTTGACCGCTTGACCACTGCTTGACCACTAATTTACCACTCTTTAATCATCACCATGTCGTTACAATCACTTTTCCCTAAAACTTATCTAAACTTTTCCTCACTTGACCACTGCTTGACCACTACTTGACCACTACTTGATCACTAATTTACCACTAATTTAAGCATTACCATGTCACTACGACCAATTTTCCCTAAAATTTTCCTTACTTGACCACTACTTGACCACTGCTTGACCACTAATTTACCACTCTTTAATCATCACCATCTCATTACAATCACTTTTCCCTAAAATTTCCCTAAAATTTTCCTCACTTACACACCGCTTGACCACTGCTTGACCACTACTTGACCACTACTTGACCACTAATTTACCACTAATTTAAACAATACCATGTCACTACGACCAATTTTCCCTAAAATTTTCCTTACTTGACCACTTGACCACTGCTTGACCTCTAATTTACCACTCTTTAATCATCACCATCTCATTCCAATCACTTTTCCCTAAAATTTCCTTACTTGACTACTTGACCCTTACTTGACCACTTGACCACTGGTTGACCAGTGTGTAACTGCGACCACCTCTTATTACATTTATGACCACCCACTGTATCACTCCTACTTGATCACTAATACCCCTTACCGCCATACCCATTATAACTTTATACGCTTTCCTTTGTAATCGGTGAATATACCACCCTTTACCTTCACTACTATCACACTGTTCAGATAACCACCTCTTACTTCGAGTAGAAACCACGATCCATCACACCCTTGTTTATACATCACCACGCATACTAACACATTCATATACGTCACCACCATATACCCATGAGTAGAAACCACGACCCATCACACCCTTGTTTATGCATCACCATGCATACTAATACATTCATATACGTAACCACCATATACCCATGAGTAGAAACCACGACCCATCACACCCTTGTTTATACATCACCACGCATACTAATACATTCATATACGTAACCACCATATACCCATGAGTAGAAACCACGATCCAGCACACCCTTGTTTATACATCACTACCCATACTAATACATTCATATACGCCACCACCATATATCCATGAGTAGAAACCACGACCCATCACACCCTTGTTTATACATCACCACGCATACTAATATACGTAACCAAAATAACTTTCCCCTTCACATACTTTCCAGAACCAACTACTTTTACCTTAATTACTTTTACAGACACCATCACCCGCCGAAAAAATCCCGTTCCCACAAAATTTTTTTTTACCGAGTCGACATTTCCCCCCAAAAATACCCCCATATTTCCTTCATAAAACCCAGCCTAGCAGTCAGCCTAGCAGTTCAGCCTGGAAATGTGTGCCTGGAAACCTCAATATACAACTATCATGTGCCATGCCGGAAAGCGTGGGCGGTCATGACTCGCCATTTCACTCGATCACCAGTGTCGTGGATCAGCTCAGTGTTCCTGTCTCGTCCATGCCATGTGGCCAAGCCATCCAGGTATTTTTCTCTCGGTCTTCCTCTTGGTCTGTTCCCCTCGATCTTGCCAGTTGTCACTAAGTTCTCCAACCCATTTCTTCTCATAACATGTCCAAAAAATTTTGACTGTCTACGTCTAATTTCTCTAATCAGTCTACGATGTTCATTTGTCTCCTGTAGTACTTGGTCATTGGTTTTTCTGTCTGTCCATGGTATTCTTTGCATTTTCCTCAGAAACCACATTTCTGCAGCCATCAGATGCTTTTCAGCTTGACTGCTCATTGTCCAAGTTTCACATCCATACAAAAGAACAGGCTCTATGTATCCCCTCAACACTCTTTTTCTCGTTTCAATTGACATCTTTTTATTGGTCAGAATGTTTTTCATCTTGCTAAAGGCTAATTTCGCCATGGCGATTCTTGTTCTAATCTCTTCAAGGCATCTCCCATCAGATGTTATAACTGTTCCAAGATAATTGTACCGATTCACTTGTTGAAGAATATTTCCATTTACTCGTATATTACATTGTGGCACTTCTTCCTTCCTACTGACGACCATAACCTGAGTCTTTTTACAATTTAATTCTAACCCCAGTTGCTCACTGTGTACAACAACCGCATCTACTAATTGTTGCAGGTCCTGCGCATTGTCTGCAATTAATACTGTATCATCTGCATATCTAATGTTATTGATGTTTCGTCCTCCAATGCTGATTCCATTTATATCCTCTACATTTCTGAAAATATTTTCACTGTACAGGGAAAAAAGATCTGGAGACATCACACATCCCTGCCTAACACCTCTCTTAATTGGCTGATACTGTCCCACTTCATTATCAATCCTTATTGCAGCTTGTTGTTTCCAATATATGTTTTTTATAATTCTAATGTCTTTCCCATCAATTTGTAGATCTGCAAGCATATCCACCATGCTGACATGTCTAACGCTATCAAAAGCCTTTGTATAGTCAATAAAGCAAAGATGTATATCCTTGTTTACTTCTATAGCACGTTCAATAACTGTTCGCAGCATATACACAGCATTTACTGTACCCTTTCCTTCTACAAACCCGCATTGTTCTTCCCCTATTTCAGGTTGTATCTTCTTCCTCATTCTTTGCATGATAATTCTTAGCAAAATCTTTGTGATGTGACTCATTATACTAATTGTTCTATGTTGATCACATTCCAAGTTTCCTGATTTCTTTGGGATTGCAATAAATATAGAGTTACATAATTCAGGAGGTATATCTCCTGTATCATATAATGTGTTCAGCAGTCTGGTGAATTGATCTATTCCAAATTCTTCTAAAGCTTTAATCATTTCTGTTATGATGTTATCTGCACCGGGGGCCTTGCCAGCTTTCATATGCTTAAGAACATTTCGAACCTCCATCTCCAAAATTGGCGGACCTTCATTATTAAATCTAATAGCTTACTGTTCGTCTCTGTTATCATCATAAAGGTGTTTCACATAATCTGTCCATACCTGTAGAATCTGGTCTTTTTCTATTATGATTTTGCCATCTTCAGTTTTTATACACCCTGTTGATGTACTTGTTCTTTTATTAGTAAGTTCCTGAATTCGTTTGTGCACTAATTTGGTATTTTGACTGTTGTGTTGGCTTTCAATTTCTAAGCACTTTTCCTCAAGCCATGCTTCTTTTGCCTCCTTACATAATGTTCTGACTTGTCTGTGAATTTCTTCATATTTGACAGAATTATTTTTGTTGAGTCTTCTTGTTTCCATGAGGTGTAAAATTTCTTCAGTCATCCATTTCTTACGACCCACCTTCTTTAATTTTGGAATAGTTGTTTCTGCAGCAACATTGATTGAATTCTTCAACGTTTCCCATTGATCATCCACATCCTGGAATAGGATCTCTAGATCAGACAAAATTTCGAATCTGTTCTGTACTTCTATGTTGAATTTGTTTTGTATTTCCTTGTCATTACTCAATGTACACAAATCATATTTAGTGTTTCCTGTTATATACTTGACTTTCTTCAACTTTATCCTCAATGTTCCTGTGAGTAATCTGTGGTCACTATAACAATCAGCACTGGGAACTGTTTTTGCTATTGTTAATGCGTTTCTAAATCTTCTGCTAATGAGAATGTAGTCAATCTGGTTTCTAATCCTGCTATCAGGACTCCTCCATGTCCATGATCTTCTAGGGTGTTGTTTGAACCAGGTTTTTCCTACAATCATTTCCTGTTCTTTTGCCCACTCTACGAGTCTGTATCCTCTTTCATTTCTCTCTCCTAAACCATAGTTTCCTACTGTGTATCTATCTCCTTGATTTCCTACTTTTGCATTGAAGTCCCCTATTATGATGGTTATTTCTGAATTTTATTAAATATTACATTATTATATTCTATTAAATATTGATAAAAGTTACTGGAAAAAAATGTGAGGACCATTGGAGAAAGGCTGGATTGAATTTTATGCAACCGAGAGCAATCATCAACCTACTGGAATCGTCCGACACAGATTAAGGTCTGAGCAGATCGCAGACCTTAATCTACGTACACACTTACTGGGATATTTTGCTCCAACTATTCAGACGAATTGCAGGCCCTAAACATTACAGCATCAGCATCAGCTGAAGAAACAAGAAGGAAATGAAAAATAAGGTAAGAAATATATTCCTTCTACTTTCCTGTTAATTTACAAATTATTTACCCCGTGCCTCTGTAAATTCTCTGTCTTTACTAATATTACACATTGCACCTCTCTCGGGAATCTCCGTGGTGAAGTGGTCAAGCCGTCTGACTCGGGCTCCGAAGGTTGTATGTTCGATTCCTGGCCGCGTCATTCATTTCACGAGTGCATTTTTCGGAGACTCCCGAGTGTCGTCGCTGGAGCTACGGAGTTCGTGCTTTGTGCGACGCTTTCCGCGCTGAGGAAAGAAACTGAGCCATATGGGATAAAACCCCGGTGCAATGCAGCCGACCCTGTCAATTTTAAGCTACTTCTTTCATTGCACCCACTCATATACGAATCCGGATACGCCTTTGTGTGTCATCTCCCATTACTGTAAACATAACTTCGTTAGCAAGAAATCACTAGTTGTTCAGCAAAACATCAAAGGAATGTCGCCGCTTTCGATGATTTAAGTTGTTTTTGGACCCATCAAAGACATATTCCTTGGGTGGGGGTAAATATAAGACGGCTGGAAAAATGTCATAACGATGCAACAGACAGTTTTCAAAATAATTGATCGTGAATGAAGGCATTCAAATCGGAACATACTATAACTATAGTCTGTTCAGAAAAGAATGCCTTCATTCACGATCAATTTTTATGAAAGCTGTCTGTTGCATCATTATGAAAGTTTTCCTGCCGTCTTATATTTACCCCCACCCAAAAAATATGTCTTTGATAGGTCCAAAGGCAACTTAAATCATCCAAAGCGGCGACATTTCTTTGATGTTTTGGCGAAAATGTAGTGAATTCATGCTAACAAACTAGCTTTACAGTAAAGCACGTCATTTCGGGTAACGACACAAGTACAAGGCGTAGCCAGATTCGATTGGGAGTGGGTGCAATTAAAAAAAAAGTCGCTTAAAAGTCGACAGGGTCGACTGCATTGCACAGGGTTTTTATACCATATGGCTCATACATCTGCATTATGGGCAAGAAATGCACTCATGAAATGAATGACGCGGCCCAGAATCGAACACACAACCTTCGGAGCCCGAGTCAGACGGCTTGACTACCTCACCACGGAGACTCCTGAGAGGGGTGCAATGTTTATGCATATTAGTAAAGACAGAGAATTTACAGAGGCATGGGGTAAATAATGTGTAAATTGACAGGAGAGTTGAAAGAAATATATTTCTTACCTTATTTTTAATTTCCTTCTTGTTTCTTCAGCTGCTAGTTAATAATGCAGTGAGTCTTCGTGGCGAAGTGGTCAGTCCGTTTAACTCGGGCTCCGAAGGTTGTGGGTTCAATTCCGGGCCGCGTTCATCGGTTCACGAGTTAAATTTTTCGGAGACTCCTGTCGGTCGTCGCTAGAGCCATATGGGATAAAACCCGGTGCAATGAAGTCGACCGCGTCGACTTTTAAGCGACTTTTTTTACACAAGGAGTCATGTTACTAGGATGCATTTAGCTTTTTATATTGAATTCATGAAAGCTTCCAAATAGCTGTGCGTTAATGTGCGTATGGAGTGACCAGAAATGATACCGCAATTTAGTCATCATGTATCAATTTTTAAGGATCTGTGCAGCTTTCTGTGTAGTTTGTTCACACGTACACATGGGTGACAGACCCGCTTTGAGTCTTCGTGAAAGATTGTCTACTCTGCTGTTTACCGTTCAGAGACGGAACATGATTATTACCTGTTTTGCACTATGTAAATAGTTGTCAATGTTTCTGTAGTGAGCTTCCTTCTTAACGGCCAAGCTGTTGGCCCTCTTTTCATTGAAGTTTATAGATTGATTCGTATGTTCGTGTGTTGTCCCCTCATTTGACAACGTGTTTGTTCTCACGTTTCTTGGAATGTCACACTATGTCAGTTTCCACAGCAATATTACTCTTCTGTTGGTATTCAATGCGTTTAGTGTGTGTGTGTGTGTGTGTGTGTGTGTGTGTGTGTGTGTGTGTGTGTGTGTGTGTGTGTGTGTGTGTGTGTGTGTGTGTGTGTGTGTGTGTGTGTGTGTGTGTGTTCAATACCAGTTATTTGTCACCGCTGAGGGCTTGCGGAATTGAAAATTCATCACTGTGGAATACAAACTGTTGCCATTTGCATTGTGCTGATGTTGTAATATTTAGGGCCTGCAATTCGTCTGAATAGTTGGAGCAAAATATCCCAGTAAGTATGCACGTGAATTAAGGTCTGCGATCTGCTCAGACCTTAATCTTTGTCGGACAATTCCAGTAGCTTGATGACTGCTCTCGGTTGCATAAAATTCAATCCATCCTTTCTCCAATAGTCCTCTTCCTCTTTCAATACATGGTCCTCACATTTTTTCCAGTAACTGTTATCAATATTTAATAGCGTGGACTGGGTTAGTATCTTGACGTTAGACAATTTGAATGTTGTATTGCCTGCTGCCACCTTTCCTTTAATTTTAGCCCACACAAGTTCTATGGGGTTTAAATGAGAATGATACGGTGGAAGTCTAAAGCACCTATGACCATCTCTTCTATCAACTTATCCGATTTGATATTGTTTGCTTTCTTGCGCCTCTTTTACAAGGCACATCAACTGTAGCTTGAACTATGTTTCTGGAAATTGTATATTTTCCCTTTGGAGCCATATCTTTATTGCTTCCTCGTGCTCGATGTCGTAGGTATTTTGTCTTCTTTGGCAATAACATTGTGATATGATGCATTGTCCATGATTAGACAAGACGGTCTATCAAGCGATGGAAGTACTGTATTTTCGCGCCAATTTCTAAATACATTACCATTCATCTCATTATGATAATCCCTATTGTCTGTATGCTTTGATACGAACACGAGTCCGGCATTCTGTAGTAAGCCATTATGAGTACCACCAGCATAGGCTATGACCAAACGCTGTCATTTACTACTGGGCACATATCGCTTTATCTTTCCATCCACTGATTATAATTCCTTTTCACTCGTGTGGTGCGCATTGATCCACGTCTCATCTAAATACACTATGTCATAATTTTCTTTGCGCATTTCCCTTATTTCACATAGGTATCTGCTTCTCATGGCTCCTAAATCCGGTTGCTCGCAGAGGATACCCTACCTCCCTTGTACTTTCTAAAAGTTAAGCCTAATGTCCTTATAATGTTCCACAAAGTTGTTTTAAATAGCTCTATGTTATTGTTCTTTCTCAACCAAACCCTAATTTTTCTTACAGTCACTGTTTCTTTGGCATCCAGCATTTTTATAATAGCTCGCCTTATGACATTCTTGTCATAGCTGTCTACAATTGCCTTTCTACCTACCGTTTGCTTATCGCGTGTTGGTTTCATTCCAGATTCTTGCACCCATCGACGAAACCACAGTTTACTCAAACCCAATGAATCCACTGTTCTTTTTTCGGGATTTGTAACAGTATGAAACAGCTTCCTGCGCTCAGCTTCTTGACAAAAATATGTGTACAACTTCATAGCGATGCTTTGAAGTGTACACAATTTCACAATCAATCCCATCCAACAATATTCACATATTTGCGATAAATGGTAAGATTCATAAAATAATCACGTTTCACGAAAGGACCCACAATACGACGACACCTGTGAACGCTCTCATTTAACTGCGCGCCGTTCGTGTCAAAACGTTTCCATGAGGAAATTTTGAAGAAAAAAGAAGCGTGGGTGTGTCTCGGTGAAGGTGTAATACATTAAAAAATGTGGACTTATTCTCTGACCCGTAAATTATATACCGCATATAAACAAACATCGAAATCTGCTGTACAATCTCCAGAACAAAAATTTTTTTTGTTGGGTGGACATAATGGTAAGGTTATATGCTAAATCTCATCATTTTCCCTCAGTTGGTTACTGAGATATGGAATTTTATATCGTGGCAGACAAAAGTAAACAGACTATAACTAACTAACTAATAACTAACTAACTAACTAACTAACTAAAAATACATGAAAGGCTTTAAAAGATAGTTATGGAAGGAAGTGTACTGGTGTGGCGGAGAAGAAGCAGACCACAAATTAGACGAATTCTTCTTCTTCTACTTCTTTGTTCATCCGGGTGTTTTTTTCCGGATGTGATTGCGTTGTGCCTGTTTACAGCAGAGCTGTGTTCTTGCGCCGTTAGGCCGACACATCCGACTTCTGCGGGCATTTGTTGACCGGGTTAACCTTCCCGGGGAGACGAATTCAAGATGTTACCCTCTTTTAGCGAGCGTCAAGAGCTAGCTTCAAATCCTTATCGGGCAGCTTTCATGCCATTGTCAACCATCTAAACTGATATATCAACGCGTCCGCTCCATTGATAACTCGGTAAATAAATCCACATATACTGTTCGGCATTCATAGAAGTGCGGGAAAAGAATAGATGTTAGATGACAAAATAAACAAAATAAACATTGTAAATACGAAGTGTTTATTCCCAAACGGTTCTAGTCACGTGACGCCTATATCTTCTATATTAGAAAGCAGTACAAACTGGCATATCATTGGGGGCCAGTATAATGTATTAAGTATAGGTTAGGGTTAGGGAATACATGTTAGGAATACATGTTCCAGAGCCCCGTTTGGGAATAAAGTCTCCCTTGTAAATATAGTGACTACACATGGATTCCAACCTGCAACCTCTAAATGACAACAACACCTTGCTTAAAGAACAATTGTTCTTGGATGCACAGCCAATTATACAACACGCACACGCAACCAGTTTTCCATTCTGTCAAAGTTTATACCAGTGCTTCAGCCAAACAAATTCCCTTGTGCTTTCCAAGAAAAGGGATAACAGTAAAAGATGTCCATGTCTCGCTGGAAACTCATCAATCTCTTATGCTGTAGGGCTTAGGAATGATGCCACGGTGTATTTAACTGTCCAGGTATCTGCTGCAAGACAGATATATTTTGCATCATTTGTGTTTGACCGGATGTAGGTTCTAATCGCCCATTGGCATATCCTATGCAGAAGTTCGGTCTCTAAACGGTCTTTCGAAATGTCTTTTTCCTTAGCCAGTTGTCCTTCCGGTGCCTCTGTCATGTGTAAATTATCTGTCACATATGGAATCCATCTAATTTTTGGTCTGCCTCTTCCCCGCCACATCGGTACACTTCCTTCCATAAATATCTGTTCTAGCCTTTCGTGCCTGTGTATAGTTCAAAAATATTTCACACGCTTCACTTTTATTTTAAACACAGAAGCCATAACCAAAATATTGCACGGTTTCTTACCTGGCATATTTCGCTGCATCCCGTCATGTACATATTCCATCCATCCATCGTGTGCCATGCCGGTAAGCGTGGGCGCTCATGATTCGCCATTCACTCGACCACCAGAGTCGTGGATCAGCTCAGTGTTCCTGTCTCAACCATACCATGTGGCCAAGCCATTCAGGTATTTACTTCTCTTTCTTCCCCTTGATCTCTTTCCCTCGATCTTGCCAGTTGTCACCAAGTTCTCTAATTTATTTCTTCTCATAACATGTCCAAAACATCTTTACTGTCTACGTATAATTTCTCTAATTAGTCTACGATTTTCATTTGTTTCTTTTGGGGACTTGTTCGTTGGTTTTTCTGTCTGTCCATGGTATTCTTTGCAATCTTCTCAGAAACCACATTTCCACAGCCATCATGTGTTTTTCAGCTTGACTACTCATTGTCCACGTATCACATCCATACAAAGATACAGGTTCTATGTAGCATCTAAACACTATTTTTCTTGTTTCAATTGACATCTTTTTATTGGTCAGTATGTTTTTCATCTTGCTAAAGGCTACTTTCGCCATGGCGATTCTTGTTCTAATATATTCAAGGCATCTCCCATCAGATGATATTACTGTTCCGAGATAACTGTACCGATCGACTTGTTTAAGAATATTCCCATTTACTTTTGTATATTACATTGTGGTATTTCGTTCTTCCTAGTGACGACCATAATCTGTCTCTTTTTACAATTTAATTCTAACCCTAGTTGTTCACTGTGTGCAACAACCGCTTCTAATAATTGTTGCTTCTACCAATATGTTATCTGCATATCTAATGTTATTGATGTTTCGTCCTCCGATGATGATTCCATTTATATCTTCTACATTTCTGAAAATATTTTCACTGTATAGGGAAAAAAGTTCTGGAGACATTACACATCTCTGTCTCACACCGCTCTTAATAGGCTGATATTGTCCCACTTTGTTATCAGTCATTATGGCAGCTTGTTGATTCCAATACCGGTATATGTTTTTTTTAATAATCTAATGTTCTTCCCATCAATTTGTAGATCTGCAAGCATCTCTACCATTCCGACATGTCTTACTCTATCGAAAGCCTTTCTTCTTCTTCTTCTTCGTTCATCCGGAGTTTTTTTTCGGACGTGATTGCGTTGTGCCTGTTTACAGCAGAGCTGCGTTCTTGCGCCGTTAGGCCGACACATCCGACTTCTGCGGGCATTTGTTGACCGGGTTAACCTTCCCGGGGGGTTTCTTAGGACGTTAGACTCTCACTGTTGCGGTGTTATCTCCCATCCCAGCTGGCCCATATAGAACAGCCAGAGGCATCCTGGTCGGCCCTCAAGGGAAGGCAGGGGCAGACCATGGGCATTCCCCGCCATCCAAGGAGGCTTCCATAATTGCAGAGCCAACACACAGCGCTCTGATACTGGGCTCACCCAAGGAATCGTCACGTCCTGCACATGGCTGCTTAGCCTCACTTGCGTATATTGGGCCTTCCGTTCACCATAGGCTGTTCTTCCAGAAGCCAGAAGAATGCTGTTTGCAGATGACATCCACGCAGTGAGCTTTCGATTCGGACTTTCCACGTAATGGATTTGCTATCCAAGCAATATTCCATTTTGTGCCACTAGGACACTTTTTCCACCTTTTATGAAGCCCACACAGTGAGCTTTCTATTCGGACTTTCCACGTAATGGATTTGCTATCCAAGCAATATTCCATTTCATGCCTCTGGGAGGCTTGTGTAACCGACATGCCTGTGGTATGAAGTGTGGCAGTCTAAATACTTCTTAATGTAAATTTAAATGTCAACCTGAATACAGTTAAAGTAAGCTGCAGTCGACTTGAGCTTGTTGATATCTCCATAGAGCTTGTCCTCAAATGAAGCAGGTGTGGGCCAAAATATCTTTCTCTGTTCTGCATATATTGGGCACTCTTGCAGCAAATGTTTAGCTGTCATTTTACCAGTTCCACAATTACATTCATCTGTATCTCCTATCTTTAGTTTGTTGAACAAGTGGTATTTCAGCCTGTTATGTCCTGTGCGGAGTCTGAAGATTGCTACTTGTTCTCTTCGGTCGAGTTTGTAATATGCATCATCCTTCTGGTGGCCTGGATGCTCTGATTCCCATTTGGTTCTATAAGTGCTTTTTATCAACCTCTTTGCCTCATTATAGGTTATGTCTATGTCAGGCTGTGGTAGTCGTCCGCCCTCTTTTGCCAGTCTGTCAGCCTCTTCATTTCCAGGTATACTGCAATGTGATGGGATCCACTGTATTATAACTTTTTTGGATTTCTGGCATAGACCATGGAGTGCTGCTCTTAGGTCAGCTAGTTCTGTGCTGTTTTTGCTCTTCAGTATTGAGACAGCTGACTTTGCATCTGTGAAGATAGCTATTTGCGTCTCTTTATTTTCCTCCATCAAGAGCATTTCTGCTGCAGTTTTCAGAGCCTCTACCTCCGCTTTGAAGTTACTTGAGAACTTTCCAGTTGCCACTGAATGTGTTTTTTTCACTCCATTTTTTAAATTTAGGAGAATTCCTCCTCCTCCATTCTCTACTGAATTTTTGGCTGATCCATCTGTATATGCATGGGTCCAATTGCTGCTTGGGTAATGTTCTTTTATGTAGTTTAGGGTTATTTCTCTTCTTTCGGTTTCATGCTGAGTGTTCTTTTTCTCAATACCAGGAATGTTTTCTATCATCTCAGGCAGTTGCTGCTGTCTCCAAGCTGGGAACTTGTCTGCATTGTAAATGGGTTTGACTGTTGATATGTTAAGTATGGGATCTGCCCTAATCTTTCGTTTTGCAGTTTCTACAAAGTTGCTACGCTTCAGTCTTCCCTTTCCAAAACCACTAAACCTTTTATACATAGGGTGGTCTGTCAATCTTCTAAATTTTTCAGCTTGTTGCTGGGCTCTGCTATCTCTTCTATCCTGCATTGGTTGTAAACAAGTGATCTTTTCTAATTCATTAATAGGCGTTGTCTTCAGGCTTCCAGTTATGATTCGCATTCCTTGATTTTGGACTCTACTTATTTTGTTAAAGTTTGATTTAGCTGCTGTTGCCCAAGCTGCAATGCCATATTCCAGTACTGGCCTCACCCGTCCAGTATATAACTTCTTGAGAACTTTCTCATCTGCTCCCCACGTTGTACCAGCAAGCTTTTTCATGATTGCCATTCTTTGCCTTGCTCTTGTTCGATTTTTCTCAACCTGTGTCTTCCATGACAGGCGACGATCAAAGGTGACTCCTAGATAGTTTGGATTTTCGTCATGGCGCAATATTTTTCCATTCAATACCAGCTTAGGTTGCTGAGTTTTAGTTGAGAGGGAGAACACTGTGCATGTTGTTTTCTCCTCACTTATCTTCACTAGCCATGATTTTGACCAGTCCTCTAGCGCTAATAGGGCTTGCTGTATTCTGCTGTTAGCTGTACTAATATATTCTTCAGATGTCCATATGGCTAGGTCATCTGCAAAGGATGATGTGTGTACTCTGGCTGGAAAATTTTCCGTGATGTCGTTTATATATGCTAGGAATAATGTTGGTGAAAGAACTCCTCCTTGGGGGACACCTTGCTCCAATAGCATCATTTTGCTGGTTTGTCCTTGTACTTTTGTCCTGGCAGTTCTGTTCTCAAGGTAGTGGCTGATCCATTTGTACATTTTCCCACAAACATGCATTTTTTGCAGTTTTACTTTCAGTCCTTCCTTCCATACTTTATCAAATGCTTTTTCTAAATCTATCCAGACCGCTAGTGTGTGCTTTTTCTCTTGGAAGGCATCCTCTATTTCCTGAGCTATATAGGTTATTTGATCTTCAGTGGATCTGTACTTTCTGAATCCTGCTTGGTGAGGTGTTAAGAGTTGGCTTTCTTCCAGATGCCATGTTAGCCTGCCATTGATAATGCGTTCCATTAATTTTCCTACACAGCTAAGAAGACTGATAGGTCGATAGCCATTTGGTTCTTCCAGGTCTTTTCCTTTCTTTGGGACTGGTATTAGTATAGCTTCCTTCCATGCCTGTGGGACTATTCCCCTCTTCCAGCTGTAATTTAGGACTGCTAGTAGTTTCTTTTTTGCCTTAGTGCCTAGTCCTATTAACATTTCATTTGTGATTCCATCCTTTCCTGGTGATGTCTTCTTTTTTAGGGTATTCATTGCCTGTTCCATTTCTTCCATTGTTAGATTTGCCATCATATAATCTGCTGCTGTCTCTGTATATCTATGATGTATCTGTTTATCTTTGATTGCTTTCTTCTGTTCGGCTGTAATATCAATGTGGTTTGCACTGGCATAGTGTTCCATTAGTGCATTTGCAGCCTTTTTTCCTGTAAGCAAGGCATTTCCTTGTTTAATTGTTATTTGTTTGTTTCTAGGTCCTTCATTGTTCATGGCTTTCACTAGTTTCCATAGTTTGTTTCCATCCCTGTCAAAATTCAGGTTTTCTGTTTTTTTCCTCCAACAATCTCTTGTTGTTTGATTTACTGTTCTTTTATATTTTGCTGAGATGGCTTTGAGAGAGATGTTCGCTTCAGTTGTTTGTTCTCTCTCTGCGGTCTTCTTAGCATCTTCAACTTTGTCCTCCAAAATTTGTAGTTCTTCAGTCCAGTATGGTTTGTAATTTTTCCTCGCTCCTCTTGGAATAGACTCAGTGGCCGCCTGTATTATTGCTCTGTTTAGACTTTCCACCATTTGCTTCATGTTGCCATATCGTGTATTTATGTTTTCACAATATTTGTCTGTTAGTATGGCAAATCTGTCCCAATCTGCTCGTTTGTAATTCCAACGGGGCAAAGGCTTTTGCTCCTGTGGAACATACTCCATATTTATTACAAGCTTGATTGGTCTGTGGTCACTACCTGCTAATTGGTCAAGCACATGGCGATCGATTTTGTGGAGGATGTCTCCTGTGCAGAAAGCTAAGTCTGGAGTAGAAGTGGTAAGCCATCTTCTGGAGTAGAAGCTCGGTGTGTCATCCGCTTTGTTGAGTAGATGGAGATTTGAGTCTATTTCCCAGTCCTCCACTTCATCTCCTCTTTTGTCAGTATCTGGGTATCCCCATCTTTCTGAACGGCTATTAAAGTCTCCGACAACAATGCAATTTGTGTCAGTTATTTCCATGTTTGAGAGTGTAAGATCCTTATCTGCCGGGCTATACAGATTGTAAATTCTTATTTTCACGTCCTTTATCATTATATCAACACCTATAATTTCCGTTTGGTTGTCAGAGATCACAGATACTTCGCTGCAAGGTATTATATTTCGTGTAAGTATTACAACTCCTCCTTTGTGTCCTTCGCGGTCGAAACGTGTGGCCTGATATCCCTGAACTGAAAATGTGCGATTGGCGTTGAGGTGTGTCTCTTGAATGCATGCCACATCTATTCTATCTTTATGAAGACGCTGTGTTAGGGAGGCTTTCTTGTTATAAACTCCTTCTGCATTCCATTGTAGTATGTTGAGTGTCCGGGGTGTTTGGTCAATAGCTCTTAACCTACTCCTCTGTGCCTTGACTCCACAGCACAGGGGAAGGTGACCACCAGTAGTCATGGGTGGACCCCCTCGAGGCAGGGGGCCCGGCACTATCACCGCCTGATGGGACTTCACGGGATTAGCACCATAACGATTAATTTTCATCTGTGGCATCATGAAATGATAAAGTTACGTTGCACTTTTTTGTCAAGCCTGTGGCTCAGTACATCCGATTTCGACAAGCATTTGTTCGGGATGCTTTCCCTAGCCTTTGACTGTCCCCAGTCTACCTACAAGGCAGCAGGTTTGTACGTCGCTTGGTCTGGTCCCTCTCCCTTGACCTGTCCGACATGGGTGACCCTACCAGTAGCTGTGCTACCGTCGGCATAGCTCTTGGGGTCATTGGAACGCGCAAGCCCCTCTACCTCGTCAAGGTGGACGCACGGCAGAGGGGGAAAGCCTTTCTGTAGTCAATAAAACAAAGTGTATATCTTTGTTTACTTCCATAGAACGTTCAATAACTATACTAATTGTTCGATGTTGATCACATTCCAAGGCACCTTCTTCTTCTTCTGCGTTCATCCAGCGTGTTTTTTTTTTCGGACATGATTGCGTTGTGCCTGTTTACAGCAAAGCTGCGTTCTTGCTCCGTTAGGCCGACACTTCCGACTTCTGCGGGGATTTGTTGACCGGGTTAATCTTCCCAGGGGTTTCTTAGGACGCTTGACGCTCACTGTTGTGGTGTTATCCCTCATCCCAGCTGCCCCATTTAGAACAGCCAAAGACATAACGGTCAGCCCTCAAGGGAAGGCAGGAGCAGACCATGGGCATTCCCCGCCATCCAAGGAGGCTTCCATAATTGCAGAGCCAACATATAGCGCTCTGGTATTGGGCTCACCAGAGGAATCGTCACGTCCTGTACATGGCTGCTTAGACTCACTTGCGTATTTGGGCCTTCTGTTCACCTCAGACTGTTCCTTCGGAAACCAGAAGAATGCAGTCTGCAGATGACATCCACACAGTGAGCATTCGATATGGACTTTCCACGTAATGGATTTGCTATCCAAGTAATATTCCATTTCGTGCCACTAGGACACTTTTCCATCTTTCTTCCTCTTCTTCTGCGTTCATCTGGAGTTTTTTTTTCCGGATGAGACTGCATTGTGCCTGTTTACAGCAGAGCTGCGTTCTTGCGCCGTTAGGCCGACACATCCGACTTCTGCGGGCATTTGTTGACCGGGTTAACCTTCCCGGGGGTTTCTTAGGACGTTTGACTCTCACTGTTGTGGTGTTATCTCCCATCCTAGCTGGCCCATATAGATAGAACAGCTAAAGACATCCTGGTCAGCCCTCAAGGGAAGGCAGGGGCAGACCATGGGCATTCCCTGCCATCCAAGGAGGCTTCCATAATTGCACAGCCAACACACAGCGCTCTGGTACTGGGCTCACCCAAGGAATCGTCACGTCCTGCACATGGCTGCTTGCCTCACTTCCGTATATTGGGCCTTCCGCTCACCATAGGCTGTTCTTCCGGAAACCAGAAGTATGCAGTGTGCAGATG
This sequence comes from Cepaea nemoralis, assembly GCA_014155875.1. Taxonomy (NCBI): domain Eukaryota; kingdom Metazoa; phylum Mollusca; class Gastropoda; order Stylommatophora; family Helicidae; genus Cepaea; species Cepaea nemoralis. The sequence goes on from JACEFZ010005127.1 coordinate 86,292, forward strand.
ACATCCACACAGTGAGCTTTCGATTCGGACTTTCCGCGTAATGGATTTGCTATCCGAGCAATATTCCATTTCGTGCCACTAGGACACTTTTCACACCTTTTATGAAGCCCACACAGTGAGCTTTTGATTCGGACTTTCCACGTAATGGATTTGCTATCCAAGCAATATTCCATTTCATGCCTCTGGGAGGCTTTTGTAACTGACATACCTGTGGTATGAAGTGTGGCAGTCTGAATACTTCTTCATACACCTTTAAATGTCAACCTGTATGTAGTTAAAGTACGCTGCGGTCAACTTGAGCTTGTTGATATCTCCATAGAGCTTGTCCTCAAATGAAGCAGGTGTGGGCCAAAATATCTTTCTCTGTTCTGCATATATTGGGCAATCCTGCAGCAAATGTTTTGCTGTCATTTTTCCAGTTCAACAATTACATTCATCGGTATCTCCTATCTTTAGTTTATTGAACAAGTGGTATTACAGCCTGTTATGTCCTGTGCAGAGTCTGAAGATTGCTACTTGTTCTCTTCGGTCGAGTTTGTAATATGCATCATCCTTCTGGTGACCTGGATGCTCTGATTCCCATTTGGTTCTATAAGTGCTGTTTATCAACCTCTTTGCCTCATTATAGGTAATGTCTATGTCAGGCTGAGGTAGTCTTCCGCCCTCTTTTGCCAGTCTGTTAACCTCTTCATTTCCAGGTATACTGCAATGTGATGGGATCCACTGTATTGCAACTTTTTTTTGGATTTCTGACATAGTCCATGGAGTGCTGCTCTTAGGTCTGCTAGTTCTGTGCTGTTTTTGCTCTTCAGTAGTGAGACAGCTGACTTTGCATCTGTGAAGATAGCTATTTGCTTCTCTTTATTTTCCTCCATCAAGAGCATTTCTGTTGCAGTTTTCAAAGCTTCTACCTCCGCTTTGAAGGTACTCGAAAATTTTCCAGTTGCCACTGACTGGTTTGTTGTTTTTTTACTCCATTTTTTAAATTTAAGAGAATTCTTCCTCCTCCATTTTCTATTGAATTTTTGGCTGATCCATCTGTATATGCATGGGTCCAATTGCTACGTGGGTAATGTTCTTTTATGTAGTTTAGAGCGATTCTTCTTCTTCTTCTTCTTCTTCTTCTTCTTCTTTCGTTCGCTTGAAATATGTCTATAACTGCAATGGTGTCTCTTGTATGAATTTAACTGTCTTTTTCAGTTCACACAACGGTCCATGAAGTTTATCTTCCACTGTCGTCTCTCTAGGCCAGAAGGTTTGCCTAGATATATTATATTTTGGGCAGTCTTAGAGTATGTGCTCTGCTGTCTGCAACGCCAATCCACATGTGCACTTGGCTGTTTCAAAAATCTTGAATTGTGTATACATATGGTTGCGTAATCTATTGTGTCCTGTTCTGAGACGCAGAATAATGACTTGTTCTGGTCTGTCCATAATGTGGTAGTCATCTTGAGCAGGGTTTGGTGGCTTATTGACTGATTTGATCATTCTTTTCTTTTGGTGGTATGTAACGGGCACATCAGGCTGTTCTTCTTTGGCTCCTCCCTTAGCCAATTGATCAGCTCTGTCGTTTCCGGGTACTCCACAGTGGGATGGTATCCACTGTATGGTGACCTTAAGCTGACTGCTAAGTTCAGAAAGTAGTGTCCTTAGTACTGCGTCCCTAGTATTATTTGGGTATTCTATGTACACTCCCGCTCCTCCATTTTGAACAGCTTTTTGTGCTGACCCATCTGTGTAGACTCGGATCCAGAGGTCCTGTGGGTATTCTTCATCAAGGAAGCTAAGAGTGGCTGTTAAGCGCTGCACACTGTTCTGTTCTTCCTTGTCAAATATTCCTCTCACTTTTGTCTGGATTTGTAATGATAGTCTATTTTTATCTTTCCATGGAGTTCGCTCTGGAATAGTTGTTAGGGGGATACTAACTGTGGGCAGATCGGTGGTTTCTCTGCAGAGTCGTTTGGCCTGGTGGATAAAACTATTTCTTTTCAACCGCCCCATATCTAGGTTTTCAAATCTGTTTTTCATAGGGTGGCCTGGCAAGCTGAGGAACTTTTCTGCTTGTATTAGTGTTTTCGTATCTCTGCGCTCACTCAGTGCTTGTGTCCTCCCCATCTTCTCCATTTCCACTATAGGGGTTGATCTCATCCCTCCTGTGGTGATTCTAAGTGCTTAATTTTGCACCTTGTCCAGCTCTTGTAGTGTGGTTTTTGATGCCGAATAAAACGCAGTTGACCCGTATTCCAGGTGTGGTGGTATGCTCTGTTGATAAACTTTGCTAAGTATTTTCCCACTGGCTCCCCATGTGGTTCCACTTAGCTTTCTCAGGATGGCTATTTTCCTTCTGGCTTTTGCTACTGCTTTGTTGATGTGCTTTCTCAATGTCAGCCTGCCATCAAATGTTACTTCAAGGTATGTTGGTTCTTTATCTTCTCTTAGGGGTGTTCCATTTATCTGGATCATCCCTGCCTTTTGTTTTGGAGAGAGGGTAAATAGGGTGGTGCTGCACTTGTCAGTGTTTATGCTGATTGCTGACACACCATCTATTTGCCCATGCAACAAATGTATCTACAGCTCTTTGTAGCAATCTTGGAGCCACTGATGCATGTTCATTTGTGCTCCATAGAACCAGGTCATCGGCGTACATTGCCGGTTTAATTCCATGCGGTAGATTAGCAATGCGATCATTGATGAAGATTAGAAAAAGTGTGGGGGACAAGACTCCGCCCTGGGGAACGCCGTGACGCAGTAGTACTTTCTTGCTGTTGAGTCCCTCTATCTGTACTCGGGCTCTTCTGTTGTGCAATTATGCTTTCACCCATTTGTACATTCTTCCATTGACTTTGCAGTTTCTCAGTTTCTTCATCAGACCTTCTTTCCAGACTTTGTCAAAGGCTTTCTTCAGATCTATCCATGCTTCTTCTCTTGGAATGCATCCTTAATTTCTTGAGAGAGGTAAGTTGTCTGATCTTCCGTAGAGTAGCACTGCCTAAAGCCAGCCTGCTGTGGCACAAGGATGTTTTTACTTTCAATGCACCACAGCAGTCTGTGATTGATGATGCACTCTAGTATTTTGCAGAGACAGCTGGTGAGGTTAATTGGTCTGTAGCTAGAGGCAATGGAACTATCTTTCCCTGATTTTAGGAGGGGTATCATGATTGCTTCTCTCCAGGCTTGTGGAACACTGCCTAAGATCCAACTGTTATTGAAGATCTGCAACAGCTTTGCTTTGCCTTCTGTTCCTAGGTTCATGATAATTTCATTGGAGATACCATCAGCTCCTGGTGATTTTCTCATTTTCAGTTTTGATATTGCTAGCTCCAGTTCGCTGATTGTGATGGGTGCCTCCAGAACCCCGTGTACTATTTCCTTCTGTCCTGTATGTTGCTGTTTCTCTCGAATCTCTTGTTGTTTCTCTGGACTAATTTTGATATTGTTATCTTGTGCGAATGAGTCCGCAAAATGGTCAGCTGCTTGCTTTCTTGTTAAGATGTTTCCATCTTTATGTAGTGCAATTTTTGAGTTTCTCCCTGTGCCCTCATCGTTAAGTTGTTTTATAAGCTTCCACAATTTCCTTGTGTCTCTTTCAAAGGTCAGAGACTCTGTTTTCTCCTGCCAGCTTTTCCGTCTAGCCTACAGCTTCGCCCTTTGAAATTTGGCTTTTGCGTGCTGGAATTTATTGCGGTGCTCTTGGCTGGGTGTGGCCTCTGCTTGCTTTCTACACACTTCCACATCATTATGCAACTGTTCCAGTTCACTACTGCAGTAGGGTTTATTTTGTTTACGGGCTCCTCTTGGTACTGTTTCTCGCGCTGCCTGTAGTATGCATTTCCCAAACTCTTCAACTACTTTATTTATGTCTTTCTCAGTGTTCAGGTTTCTAACCAGTATGCTAATGCGATTCTTGTACATTGCCCAGTCTGCTTTCTTGTAGTTCCACCTCGAGAGGGTGCTGCTTTTACTTACAAGCTCATTTTCTACAGTTAGAAAGACTGGCCGTTGGTCACTGCCACCAAGTTGTTTCCCAACAATTCGTGTAATATTCCACTCCAGGTCTGGTAAATGAAAAGCCAGGTCAGATGTAGTTGTAGTGTGCCATGATCTCGAGTAGAAAGTAAATGGGTCAGATGGCTTGTTAATCAAGATGAATTTATTCCCATCCTGCCAGTCTTCCAGTCTCTCTCCTCTCTGGCCCATGTGATCATAGGCCCAACTCTGCGAGTGGCTGTTGAAATCGCCACACACAATCATTTTTTCTGTTAATGGTAGTGTGTCCAGTGCCTGTGGGCGATCACTTGGACAGTAGTAATTGATCAGATGTAGGTCGGTATTGCCTGTCTTAAGTTTAAGTGTCTGATACTCAGCCCCTTCCATGTATACTTCGATTTGGGAAGCAGTGATGTTATTTTTTACAAGGGTCAGTATCCCACTTTTTCGCCTTTCCTTTCGGTCAGATCGGTAACACTGATAGCCTCTGATTTTGAAGGATATATTTTCGTTGAGGTGAGTTTCTTGCAAGCAACATACGCTTACTTTTTCTTGGTCCAGGATGTTTTCCAATTCTTTTTTTTTTTTTTTTACTGACTCCCTCCGCATTCCAGTGCATTATTTTAAGTATTTGTTTAGTATGACCAGCCGTTCTATTCTCATGTCCCCTTTCTCCAAGGACATCTGAGAAGGACCTCCAGTAGTTGGGGTTGGACCCGTTCGAGACATAGGGCCCGGCACTGCACCTGCCTGGGATTCCAAAGCAGGGCGAGCACCATAACATTTAGCAGTAGTCGACATATTCCATTTTGCGTAATTGCGTGGCATCCTGATTTCTGTGGTGCGCCTCCTGGCTGGTTGCCTCCGTTTTCAGCACCTTTCCTTTGCTAGAGCAGACTGTGGTCTCACTCGAGTTTAGATGTGTACGCGCGCACACACGTTTTTGCGCATGCATGTACGTGCATACACATCTAGAGCATACTGGTTATTTTTCGGCGCCAGAAACTCGCCATCGCCCCTTCTCTTGTTAGTAGAAACAGTTCCGCCACGTGAAGGCCAGGTGTTGGACCTTTGCTGCAGAGGTTATATATTCACGAGCCATTGGGCTATTTAAGCAATGTTGGGCGCTCACCCCCAACACTGCGCCCCGGCTACATACAGCAACATTTGGAACCATAGAGCGATTAATCTTCTTTCTGTTTCATTCTGAGTGTTCTTTTTCTCAATACCAGGAAAGTTTTCTGTCATCTCAGGCAGTTGCTGTTGTCTCCAAGCTGGGAACTTGTGTGCATTGTAAATGGGTTTGACTGTTTATATGTTAAGTATAGGATCTGCCCTAATCCTTCGTTTTCCGGTTTCTACAAAGTTGCTTCGCTTCAGTCTTCCCTTTCCAAAGCCATGAAACCTTTTATACATGATGTGGTCTGTCAATCTGCTAAATTTTGCTGCTTGTTGTTGGGCCCTACTATCTCTTCTATCCTGCATTGGTTGTAAACAAGTGATCATTTCTTGTTCGTTAATAGGTGTTGTCTTCAGACTTCCAGTTATGATCCGCATTCCTTGATTTTGGACTCTACTTATTTTGTTAAAGTTTGACTTAGCTGCTGTTGCCCAAGGTGCAATGCCATATTCCAGTACTGGCCTCACCCTTCCATTGTACAACTTCTTGGGAACTTTCTCATCTGCTCCCCACGTTGTACCAGCAAGCTTTTTCATGATTGCCATTCTTTGCCTTCCTCTTGTTCGATTTTTCTCAACCTGTGTCTTCCATGTCAGGCGCGATCAAAGGTAATTCCTAGATAGTTTGGATTTTCTTCATGGCGCAATATTTTTCCATGTAATACCAGCTTAGGGTGCTGAGTTTTATTTGAGAGGGAGAATACTGTGCATGTTGTTTTCTCCTCACTTATCTTCACTAGCCATGATTTTGACAAGTCCTCTAGCGCTAATAAGGCTTGCTGAATTCTGCTGTTAGCTGTACTAGTATATTCTTCAAATGTCCATATGGCTAGGTCATCTGCAAAGAAGGATGCATGTACTCTGGCTGGAAAATTTTCATTGTTGTTCAAATTGTCATTTATACATGCTAGGAATAATGTTGGTAAAAGAACTCCTCCTTGGTGAACTCTTTGCTCCAACAGCATCTGTTTGCTGTTTTGCCCTTGTACTTTTGTTCTGGCAGTTCTGTTCTCAAGGTAGTGGCTGATCCATTTATTCATTTTCCCACAAACATGCATTTTTTGCAGTTTTACTTTCAGTCCTTCCTTCCATACTTTATCAAATGCTTTTTCTAAATCTATCCAAACCGCTAGTGTGTGCTTTTTCTCTTGGAAGGCATCCTCTATTTCCTGAGCTATATAGGTTATTTGATCTTCAGTGGATCTGTACTTTCTGAATCCTGCTTGGTGTGATGTTAAGAATTGGTTTTCTTCCATATGCCATACTAGCCTGCCATTGATAATGCGTTCCATTAATTTTCCTATACAGCTAAGTAGACTGATAGGTCGATAGCTATTTGGTTCTTCTGCTAGTAGTTTCTGTTTTGCTTTAGTATCTAGTCCAATTAGCATTTAATTTGTGACTCCATCCTTTCCTGGTGATTTCTTCTTTTTAGGGTATTAATTGCCTGTTCCATTTCTTCCATTTTTAGATTTGCCATCATATATTCTGCTACTGTCTCTGCATTACTATGATGTGTCTGTTTATCTTTGATTGCTTTCTTCTGCTCGGTTGTGATATCAATGTGATTTGCACTAGCATAGTGTTCCATTAGTGCATTTGCAGCCTTTTTTCCTGTAAGCAAGGCATTACCCTGTTAGTTGATATTTGTTTGTTTCTGGGTCTTTCGTTGTTCATGGCTTTCACTAGTTTCCATAGTTCGTTTCCATCCCCCCTCTGCTGTGTGTCCACCGTGACGAGGTAGAGGGGCTTGCGCGTTCCAATGACCCCAAGAGCTATGCCGACGGTAGAACAGCTATTGGTAGGGTCACCCATGTCGGACAGGTCAAGGGAGAGGGACCAGATGAAGAGACACACAAACCTGCTGCCTTGTAGGTAGACTGGGGACAGTCAAAGGCTAGGGAAAGCACCCCGAATAAATGCTTGTCGAAATCGGATGTACTGAGCCACAGGCTTGACAAAGCAGTGCAACGTAAAACCTGCTGCCTTGTAGGTAGACTGGGGACAATCAAGGGCTAGGGAAAGCACCCCGAATAAATGCTTGTCGAAATCGGATGTACTGATGATGATGATGATATGATGATGATGATGATGATGATGATGATGATGATATTGTTCGACTGTGGAGAAACGTAATCCCCACATAAGTCTAATAATCTAATGCAACAAAATATGTCAGGCAAGAAATCGCGCACTATTTTGTTTATGACGACTGTGTTTAAATTTACCAAGGGAATACTTTGTTTTGAATCACTTTTATTTGTCTTAATGGTCAATCATCTGCAGTATTTAGTTTTTATTGGGTAGATCTGTTTGTTCTCCTTTACGCCATGTGCATGTTCAATACTGTTCTGTAACATTTATATTCACAAGCGGATATGCTTTTCAATTCATGTGCATGTTTCGCACACATGTTATCACATGCAAGTGGAGTGCTCTCAACATTCTGACTTGTGTTGTTATATATGTTCACATCTAGAAAGGGTTTCATTGCTTTAGTTTTTGTTAATCAATCTTTGTAACGTGTTTAAATTTCTGTCAAATTATTTCCATCGCCCGTGTAATGGGGCTCGTTGTAAGGTAAGTACACTGTCTGTATTTATTATTTCTCAGTTTTTGGCAGGAGTTAACACGTACCCGTTTTTATGTTCTTCTGCTTCTTCTGTGTCAATCCGGAATGTTTTTGGACGTAATTGCGTTGTGCATGTTTATAGCAGAGCTGCGATTTTTGCACCTTTCGGTCGACATATATGACTTCTGCAGTCATTTGTTGACTGCGTTAACCTTCTCGGGTGTTTCGTACGACTGTCAACTCTCACTGTTGTGACGTCTTCTCCATCCCGACTGGTCCATTCAGAACAGCCGGTGAAATAACGGTCAGCCCTAAAGGAAAGGCAAGGGCAGTTCATGGGCATTCCCCGCTATCCAAGGAGGTTTCCATAATTGCAGAGCCGACACATGGCGCTCTGGTACTGGGCTCACCCTAGGAATCGTCACGTCCTGCATATTTCTGCTTTGTCTCACTTCTGTGTATTCGGCTTCTCGTACGCCACAAGCTGTTCCTCCGGAAGCCAGGAAAAATTAGACTGCAGATGACATCCACACAGCGAGTTTTTTATGTTCTATTGTTATATCCTGCCGCGGCCGTTACTTTTCTTACACAGGTATTCAAAACTACTCACTTTCTTTAATTTCCCAACCTTTGATAAATATATCTGTTACCGTGTGTGTGCTATCGTGTGTCCTTATCTTTGGTTTTGTTGCTTGCAGGTATGAATTATGTTTTCAACTTTGTTTGTATGCTGACTTAATTAGTTTCTCTGTTCAATTTGTGTTGATGATAATAATGCTTCATAGTTAGTGTTTACTTACATTGTGGTTCTGGTTTTCATAATAATTTCATAAATATATGATGTCATATATATATTGACATTATACCTCTAAGTCAGTCTATCCCTCCCCCCCCCCCCACCGCCCCCCCCCACACACACACACACACAAACACACTCCAATCCCTGCCTCCAAGAAAAAAATATTGCAAAGCGTAGTTCCCATCCACGAACCCTATGAACACCACTCTGTTTCACACCTATAGAAGTTGAAGAAAGAAGTGGAGACTGTAGGACGCTCGAGACAACATAGAAATCGAAAGCTATAAACATGCGTCGAAGTACACTCGTTCCTGCAGCAATCCGTTGTCGTGATGTGGAGGTGGAAGGTTCGAATTTCGGTCGGTAACAATAGCTTTCAATTTTTATGTGTTCTAGTACGTTTTATAGTCTCCACTTCTTTCTTCTACTAATTATATGAACGCCAAACAATACATGTATGTTTGTTTATGAACTGTCATAGCTGCCTCAAAGTGTTCCCCAACTGATATTTCTGTCACACAACTGTGAGATAAAAACTTATTTGATGACCACGTAGAAGGCTGTTTACAAAGCGTCGCTGTCATCACTCCCGCCAAAGTCTCTCGATCCCTTTTCCAGTTTTCCTGCCCCACGCATACGCATCCAAAAATGATCTGCAATGTCATGTGTCCATCTTCATGCCGGCTGACCTCGACCCCTGATGTTCTACACATAGATAAAGGAAGTTGTCTGGCATTGCGTTCCTGCTGGGTGGGAACCAGACTGGTTGGCGATCGTAGCCATTCTCTGTATAAAGAGATCATCTGCATGCCGTCTCAAACTTGAAACCGTAACCAACATATATCTGTCGACTGCTCTCAAGCTTCATTTGCTACATGCTCTCGTGGTTTCTTGCAACTCTGGTTGGAGTGGGATAAGGCAACAAGGTTGCTTCCATTGCCAAAAGTGTCCCGTATGGTTACGAAGGCAAAGGGGTGCCTTACTTCTCCTTTGATAGGGGATACCCTTAACTCGCCACCCCATCATTCTTCTAATTCAGTGGTTCTCAAACTTTTTTGGCCCATGCACCCCTTCACCATATGTTCAGAATTTTATTCCCTCCCCCTTTCGTCTTTCCTCCCTATAAATGCCACCCCCCCCCCCCTTGCCCATACACAGTATAAATAGAAATGGAAGCTACATTTATAACGCATACTAGAACAAGTCTAGACGTCTCCATAAAACGTTATTTGCGGGTCTACTAACGTTATAAAACGAATTCAGAAGGGCGAGAAGTAAAAAACTGTAAAGTATGGAGGGAAAAACAATATCAAGTAATCGGTCCTTGTATTAATGCGATCTTGAAATAATTATAATTCCCCCTGGAAACGCTAAAATTCCGGGGGGGGGGGGGGTGTATATTCCCCACCGGTTGAGAACCACTGTTCTAATTGTTTTTAGTTTTCAGATTTCAATTTTACTGCTATTGACAATGTTGCTTTCTTGCAATAAACAGAATAGTTATACTACTTTTAATATTTCAAAGAAGATTAATAAACCAACACAGAACTGGTATCGTTAGTCGCTACACGCTGCGGGATTTACCGAGGAGGGGATCTGAGCACTTATGAACTGAATAGTTCGATGTGCAATGATGATCTGTCTGTCCATAGTACTCTTTGCATTTGCCTCAGAAACCATATTTCTTCTTCTTATTTCTTCTTCTGCGTTCATCCGGAGTTTTTTTTCCGGACGTGATTGCATTGTGCCTGTTTACAGCAGAGCTGCGTTCTTGCGCCGTTAGGCCGACACATCCGACTTCTGAGGGCATTTGTTGACCGGGTTAACCTTCCCGGGGAAACCATATTTCCACTGCCATGATACGTTTTTCAGCTTGTTTGCTCATCCTCGACATATCATTATCACGTCCATGCAAAAGTACAGGTTCTATGTAGCACTTCAAACACTATGTTTTCTCGCTGCAATTGACATCTTGTTGTTGGTCAGTATGTTTTCCTTTTTGCAACAGGCTAATTTTGGTTATGGAGCCATGAAATTCAAAGATTGTGCTGAATACTTGTTTTTAATTATTCGATTATCTCCTTTAACTACGAAACCAAGGGGAGCTTACTAAGATCCAAAAAATGTGTATTTCCGGCCTTCCTTTTATAATCTGTCGGAAATCGGGTAGGTACGTATTTCGCTGTTGGTGAATTTCAATCCTTGTTCATCTTTCTTTTGCAACATCTAATCAGGTATATTACGTTGAATATATCGTTTTGCTATGATGCTGGATAGGATACCACAGGAATAAATTAGAAAAATTGATAAATGTTCGGGATTTGCTTGGAAAATAGTAGTGGTATTTTCATACGGTTTCCAGAGGATCCTAACAATTATTAGTTTACTTTTACTCGTGTGTATACTATAATAGAGCGGTGATTTATTAGGAAAACTAACTAATAAATATTAAACATAGGCAATACATTTTGAGCTGATAAGAAAGGCTGTTTGAAACGATTACTACTAATTACTATGCCGTTGCGTTTGTATTTGTATTGACAGTATTGTAGGTATAGTCGTCCGTCAGGGTCTAGTCAAAAGTGATCATGATGTGTTAAAGACTAAAGTGTCCAAATAGTGTGGCAGATGGTGGTGCAATCTAGTTAAAACGACATTACAGTATATTAATTATTAGGTTTTGAGTTTAAATGGTCCACTTTTATTGTTCACGCTCTTACTCAAATCCGACAAGCCCTGTACATGTGGGCAGTAGGCTTACTGGATACTGTCTTGGGCACTCTTCCCGACAGTCCCAAATTATTTAGTATAAAATCATCCCTTATAGGGCCTCATAAGGTCATTTCCGGGGCGATGTGTTGTCAATCACTTACGTTTGAGAGTATTGGCGTCTGCTAGACACTATACCGATCGACGTTTGAGTGTGTGGCAGACTGCTAGACCGATCGATGGATACAATAAAGGTTTATGGGCCGGAGGGCCCTTACTGTCGTCGGAGTGTATATCCATATCTTGTGCTACTGGCAACAGTGAGGGCCCTCCGGGCCCAGACACATTTATTGCATCCATCGATCGGTCTAGCAGTCCGTGAATAACTGAACTGATCAACAACTAATTCAATGCTCAGTCCCATATGTAAAAAATTTTTCCTCGCGGGCATACCAATACAAGAGTTTTTCCAACAGTATTTACAACTTTTGTGCCACAATTTCCACATATAACTGAAATATTGGTACGTATTTCTATATTCTGGTTCTATACTTTAGTTCGTAGTTCGTATTTATTTTACGCTAAATAATTTCAGAATTTGCCACCATTATTCGGAAGAATGCCCTGTCTTGTAACTAGTGCTGCGCTAGATGCTTTGAAAGTCGAAGATATAATCCAGACTATTTATTATACATCTTTTAAATTGGCAGACAATGCACTAATGGCTAAATTTGGTAAGATCCTAATTGATTATGTGGTTGTTTCGGGATTTGAAATTTAAATATTGAGCACAACCCACTACTGGCAACGCCGATCGCATTCCGGTATGAACCTAAGGCCTATCCACGTCAATATGGAAGCACTATACTCGAGTTTTGCCCTCATTTGAGCTCGTCAGTAGTGCATATCCCTGACCGGATCCGGAAACCGTCCCGGATCACGCGTGTGAAGCGGGTGTGTAACCACGCGGCACACACTGGACACACCAAATTATCACAACAGAACATCACAACGCTACCCATCGTAGGCTATGCTCAAGATTGCCCAATCGCCGCGACCGACGTCCGTCAATCGATGGGACCCGAACGATCAGGACTTCTCACTGGCAAGGAACACCAGGCCTCCTAAATCCAGTGAGCAATAATCAATTGATTATGTGGTTGTCCATTCTCTCTCTTTTCAACCTGCTTCACATATACCAGGTTTTCCTGCACTTTATGTGCGTAGCATTTCCTTGTTTATTTGTTAATTCATCAGGCCAGTAAGTCGGAAGCCTGGTGTTTGAATTGCCTAATCATGTCTTTCTGAGGCGACAGATATTACTGTCAGCTTGGACCGGAATTATGAGGGAGGACATCAATAACAGGAAATAGTAGGTCGGTAATGTAAACAAAGATGGAAGCCTGTAAACAGTAAGAGTACAGAAACGCAAGTTAACAATTCTTTAACTCGCATGGGGACACAATTATTTTTATTGGGGTCAATCTGGAAAATTATTCTTGATATTTAAACAGCTTCGTTTATTCAGACTCCAGCTCCGTATAAACTACTCTGTCTATTCAGACCCAGCTCCGTATAAACTCTCCCAAAAGATATTGTATATAGCTGACGAAATGAAGTTTCCCATTCAAGGACATTTACGTCAAATATAAGCTGAGATGTTATTTTAATGTTATTAAATAATAATGCTAATAATTATATATATTTTATAATTAATTATCCATTGAAATCTAGTTAGAGATTCAGACAAACTTTGATTTTCTGAAATGTTTAATTAAGCGTGTATTATTACCTCATTTTTGTTGTGTATCATTGACTTGCAACCCCAGGTAAACATACATGCAGCTATGTGCCATGTAGGCAGTGATTTATTTCAAGGAAATGACAGCAAATACCACAGTGACCTATCAACTGTACCATACCTACTCCCTGTGAAACATAAAATATGAAGTTATATGCAGAAATAACTAGGAACTTGCACACAGGTGAACGCTTCGACCAATCTTTATCAGGACTTAGGAAAGGGTCACATTTTCTGAATCCTTGTTTCACAAACCAGTTAGGTCACTATTGTCGCAAAAGCTAAACCTCTTTAAACTTAAAATAATCAATCTATTTAATAAATACTGCTTGAAGAAATGGTGGTTGGGGCTATGATCAAGAAGACAGGTGTCACATCATATGTTGTCATGCCCTGGTTGCTTTATACACACATTTGAGAATTCTTGTATGTGGATCTTCATTTAGTTGCCAGCAATTTAAATTAACCCTACGTATTTCATCTACTTTTATAGAGCATCAAAATGCTAATCCCAAAGAACAACCGAGTTGCCATCTATGAGTACCTCTTTAAAGAGGGTGTCCTTGTTGCCAAGAAGGACCCATTTGCAGCCAAGCATGCAGAAATTGAAGTCCCAAACCTTCATGTGATGAAGGCGTTGACAGTGAGTATCTTAATTTTGCCTGTTAATTTTTCTTGACATCCTGAATTTTACAGCTGTGACACTTAACAATTTGAGATTGGTAACAGTGAAATGGCGGGCCATGACTGCCACGCCTATCGGCATGGCACTTGATGATGGTAATGACTCTTAATGTATTATATGCCACAATCGTGTGACACTTGACAGTTACGGTACCTTAGGGACATTGTTTTGTTAGGCCTCACTGACTTAGTCTACAAACAAAGCTATGGCCAATGCTTATTTAGCATTCAACATTTACGTAGAGAGCGTTTGAACGTAGCTGTCATGAACATGGTCTGACCAGGATTTGAAGACTGTTCAATGATTTTAGACCAGCTGATCAGTTGAACCCGCTACCTCGGCATCAGCACACTTATAGTTGAGCGCTCTATATATTCGGCTAAGTTGACCACCTCTCTGTAAATTATGTGTAATAGATATCTTACAACTAAATAATTTTGCACTTATTGTTACATTTTCAGAGCCTCAAGTCAAAGGGGTACGTCCGTGAACAGTTCGCATGGCGCCACTATTATTGGTACCTGACAAATGAAGGTATTCAGTACTTGAGGGAGTTCCTCCACCTGCCTGCAGAGATTGTCCCTGCCACACTCAAGAGGCAGACTCGTCCTGAAGCTCCAAGACCTTCAAGGCCAAAGGGTATGTTTCTCTTTAATGTTTCAAATATACCAAACTTTAGATTTATATTTTGTCTTTGTAGGCAGGGCTTATTTACAGGTTTTAGAATTTCATGTTGGATAATTTTGTCAGGTGTCCATAGTAATGTCAGCTCAGTAAAGGAATTTTTATATCCCCTGGTACATACACAATTGGGCGTGTGGTGCTATTTCTATACACTAATTGAGACTCAGTGATGTGGTCAATATCACTCCGGCTACATTTACTTACCAAGACATTTGCTAGTACCCATTTAGGCAGTGTCAACCTGGAAACTCTGGTAAAACAAACAAATCCACCTTGGTGCAAATTCAAATCCATTACCGTAGGGCTGACAGGTAGCGTGCTAGCCACTGCACTACCATAGCTTCTTCAGCTGACCACCAGTGTTAAGGTTATTCTATCGAATAGTTTTCCCCACATAGTTAAACCTTGTAAAATATCTGGTAAAGAAATGTGGCACAGAAGGCAGCTAGCTAATCACCCGTGGTTTTGCAGTGACACAGTATATGTAAAGCCCACTGAATTCTCTACAGCACTTGTCATACCTTTTTTGCCATTGTTTCTTGCTCTTATTAGTACTCCATGTTGTGAACGATGGCGGCCGGATGTTGCTGATTTGACTGGTTTGCCAATTTGGTTCACAAATGAAATTTTCTCAGGAGATCCTGGGAGTCATCGCTGGAACTAGAGTTCATGCTTTGTGCGCTTTCGGTGGGTCGCCCTGCGGAAAGAAACCGAGCCATATGGGATAAAACCCAGGTCAATGAAGTATTTCTGGTGACTGTTGCTTCCATCGACGATTAACTATTTTCCGCGAAAGACTTTTGTGTTCGCAATTTCTGATGGCGGCATTGTGCACAGTGTACCTGTGTTGGCTTGCTGAGACTCCTATTCACACTGGACAGTGAAGAGCATTTTTTGTGTTATATTCACTGGCACAGGAACAGAGCATGATGGTGACGACCCGTTGCCGTGAAGTTGGAACAGCGACTAACTTTCATTAGTACTAGTTTGGACTATTGTAATTTGTACTTCAATATACATGTTGTTTATTGGTATAATTTGTTAAATGTCACTCTTGTCCTTAACAGCAGCTGAAGGTGGTCCCCGTACCGGTGGTGCTGACCGTCAGGAATACAGAAAAGCCACAGCACGTAAGTTATATTACCTAGAATATAATGGCAAATTTTAGCCCCTAATTACAAGCTTAGTGGCTTTAAAGCAGTACAAACAATTCTTCAGTATATTTTATCAGTAACATTCAAGAGGGAGGGGTTTGTCGCTTAAGTGCTAATTTCACATTCAGTTCTGGGCAATATTTTACCAAGAGTAATCTAGTGTCATTAGTTTGTTCCAGACTATAGTTGCTAGTTACGCTGGCAGTCCAAGGTAGCTTTGACATTTGTCTCAGGAACTCCACCACTGTTGCTTTCAAGCTCCACCTGCTTTGTTCATATTATATGATTCACTGTCTATCAAAACAGGTTGTATGTAACATTTCAACATTTCAGTCCTGTCTTTCTGACATTCAATGATAGTGACTTATTGCATAAGAAATTTCTGATTTTCTGAAATGCAGTCTTCTATTATAGTTACACCTAGGTATTCTAATTTGGTGATAATTGCACATTTTGGTATCTTTTTCTGTAATATAACAACAGCACGGGAACAATAGCTTGCTGGGACGCAGAGGTGTTTCCAAGGCACCGGGGCTGGGTTATATACTGGCCAAGACCTATTGACAAGGTGCTCGTTGAGCGTCCTGGACTTCCCTTCGGGGTCCTGGCTAAAGTCCGTAGGATCGCCGATTCCCCCGAAGCTGGAGTGTCTGCCTGTACAGCGAGGAACCACCATTCTGCACACCAATAAGCCAGACATGGGACAACGGTTACTCACGCAAACCTCAGGCCCTGTATGACATCACACTGTTGTTGGAAAACAGGATGCCTTCATCCGACATACAGGACTTCGCGTTGGAGCTCAAGCCAACGAACGCAGGCAAGCAAGCAATAGCTTGTTGAAATCCTGTGGCAGGTGAAATTATAAATGGTGAGGTTGCTGTCATGTCGAACATTTCAGAATGAAAAAGACAAGCCTATTTAAATAGAATATCTGTTTTCATAGAATTTAGCAAACCAATAGATCATATCGAAGTCAACAGCATGAGCCGAGAGGTGCATATATTTCTTGCCTTGAACATACTTCTTCTTCGTTCATCCGGAGTTTTTTTTTCCGGATGTGATTGCGTTGTGCCTGTTTACAGCAGAGCTGCGTTCTTGCACCGTTAGGCCGACACATCCGACTTCTGCGGGCATTTGTTGACCGGGTTAACCTTCCCGGAGTTTCTTAGGACGTTTGACTCTCACTGTTGTGGTGTTATCCCCCATCCCAGCTGGTCCATATAGAACAGCCAAAGATCCTGGTCAGCCCTCAAGGGAAGGCAGGGGCAGACCATGGGCATCCACCGCCCATCCAGGAGGGCTTCCATACGTGCAGAGCCATACATAGCCGCTCTGGTACTGGGCTCAACACAAGAATACGTCACGTCCTGCAACATGGCTGCTTAGCCTCCACGTCCGTATATTTGTGGGCTTCCGTTCACCATGGCTGTTCCTTCCGAACCAGAAAGTATGCAGTCTGCAGATGACATCCACACAGTGAGCTTTCGATTCGGCACTTTCCCATGTATGGATGTGCTATCGCAAGCAAATTCCATTCATGCCACTAGGACACTTTTCCCACCTTTTATGAGCCCACACAATGGGATTTGATTCGGCTTATTTCCATGTATGAGATTTGCTATCCAAGCACTCTTCCATTTCATGCTCTGGGTCTTCAGGCACCTTTAAATGTCAACCTGTATGCAGTT
The DNA here is from genome assembly GCA_014155875.1 of Cepaea nemoralis. Classification (NCBI taxonomy): domain Eukaryota; kingdom Metazoa; phylum Mollusca; class Gastropoda; order Stylommatophora; family Helicidae; genus Cepaea; species Cepaea nemoralis. The sequence continues at coordinate 103,553 of JACEFZ010005127.1, forward strand.
AAAGTAAGCTGCGGTCAACTTGAGCCTTGTCTGATAGCTCCATAGAGCTTGTCCTCAAATGAAGCAGGTGTGGGCCAAAATATCTTTCTCTGTTCTGCATACGTTGGGCAATCCTGCAGCAAATGTTTTGCTGTCATTTTTCCAGTTCTACAATTACATTCATCGGTATCTCCTATCTTTAGTTTATTGAACAAGTGGTATTTCAGCCTGTTATGTCCTGTGCGGAGTCTGAAGATTGCTACTTGTTCTCTTCGGTCAAGTTTGTAATATGCATCATCCTTCTGATGGCCTGGATGCTCTGATTCCCATTTGGTTCTATAAGTGCTTTTTATCAACCTCTTTGCCTCATTATAGGTTATGTCTATGTCAGGCTGTGGTAGTCGTCCGCCCTCTTTTGCCAGTCTGTCAGCCTCTTCGTTTCCAGGTATACTGCAATGTGATGGGATCCACTGTATTACAACTTTTTTGGATTTCTGGCATAGACCATGGAGTGCTGCTCTTAGGTCAGTTAGTTCTGTGCTGTTATTGCTCTTCAGTATTGAGACAAGCTGACTTTGCATCTGTGAAGATAGCTATTTGCTTCTCTTTATTTTCCTCCATCAGGAGCATTTCTGCTGCAGTTTTCAAAGCCTCTACCTCCGCTTTGAAGTTACTTGAAAATTTTCCAGTTGCCATTGAATGTGTTTTTTTCACTCCATTTTTTAAATTTAGGAGAATTCCTCCTCCTCCATTCTCTATTGAATTTTTGGCTGATCCATCTGTATATGCATGGGTCCAATTCCTGCTTGGGTAATGTTCTTTTATGTAGTTTAGGGTTATTTCTCTTCTTTCGGTTTCATGCTGAGTGTTCTTTTTCTCAATACCAGGAATGTTTTCTATCATCTCAGGCAGTTGCTGCTGTCTCCAAGCTGGGAACTTGTGTGCATTGTGTATGGGCTTGACTGTTGATATGTTAAGTATAGGATCTGCCCTAATCCTTCGTTTTGCAGTTTCTACAAAGTTGCTACGCTTCAGTCTTCCCTTTCCAAAACCATTAAATCTGGTGTACATAGGGTGGTCTGTCAATCTTCTAAATTTTTCTGCTTGTTGCTGGGCTCTGCTATCTCTTCTATCCTGCATTGGTTGTAAACAAGTGATCTTTTCTAGTTCATTAATAGGCGTTGTCTTCAGGCTTCCAGTTATGATTCGCATTCCTTGGTTTTGGACTCTACTTATTTTGTTAAAGTTTGACTTAGCTGCTGTTGCCCAAGCTGCAATGCCATATTCCAGTACTGGCCTCACCCGTCCAGTATATAACTTCTTGAGAACTTTCTCATCTGCTCCCCACGTTGTACCAGCAAGCTTTTTCATGATTGCCATTCTCTGCCTTGCTCTTGTTCGATTTTTCTCAACCTGTGTCTTCCATGTCAGGCGACGATCAAAGGTGACTCCTAGATAGTTTGGATTTTCTTCATGGCGCAATATTTTTCCATTCAATACCAGCTTAGGTTGCTGAGTTTTATTTGAGAGGGAGAACACTGTGCATGTTGTTTTCTCCTCACTTATCTTCACTAGCCATGATTTTGACCAGTCCTCTAGCGCTAATAAGGCTTGCTGTATTCTGCTGTTAGCTGTACTAATATATTCTTCAGATGTCCATATGGCTAGGTCATCTGCAAAGGAGGATGTGTGTACTCTGGCTGGAAAATTTTCTGTGATGTCATTTATATATGCTAGGAATAATGTTGGTGAAAGAACTCCTCCTTGGGGGACACCTTGCTCCAGCAGCATCATTTTGCTTGTTTGTCCTTGTACTTTTGTCCTGGCAGTTCTGTTCTCAAGGTAGTGGCTGATCCGTTTATACATTTTTCCACAAACATGCATGTTTTGCAGTTTTACTTTCAGTCCTTCCTTCCATACTTTATCAAATGCTTTTTCTAAATCTATCCAGACTGCTAGTGTGTGCTTTTTCTCTTGGAAGGCATCCTCTATTTCCTGAGCTATATAGGTTATTTGATCTTCAGTGGATCTGTACTTTCTGAATCCTGCTTGGTGTGGTGTTAAGAGTTTGTTTTCTTCCAGATGCCATGTTAGCCTGCCATTGATAATGCGTTCCATTAATTTTCCTACACAGCTAAGTAGACTGATAGGTCGATAGCCATTTGGTTCTTCCAGGTCTTTTCCTTTCTTTGGGACTGGTATTAGTATAGCTTCCTTCCATGCCTGTGGGACTATTCCTCTCTTCCAGCTGTTATTTAGGACTGCTAGTAGTTTCTTTTTTGCCTTGTTGCCTAGTCCTATTAGCATTTCATTTGTGATTCCATCCTTTCCTGGTGATTTCTTCTTTTTTAGGGTATTCATTGCCTGTTCCATTTCTTCCATTGTTAGATTTGCCATCATATATTCTGCTGCTGTCTCTGTATTTCTATGATGTATCTGTTTGTCTTTGATTGCTTTCTTCTGTTCGGTTGTAATATCAATGTGGTTTGCATTTGCATAGTGTTCCATTAGTGCATTTGCAGCCTTTTTTCCTGTAAGCAAGGCATTTCCTTGTTTAATTGTTATTTGTTTGTTTCTAGGTCCTTCATTGTTCATGGCTTTCACTAGTTTCCATAGTTTGTTTCCATCCCTGTCAAAATTCAGGTTTTCTGTTTTTTCCCTCCAACAATCTCTTGTTGTTTGATTTACTGTTCTTTTATATTTTGCTGAGATGGCTTTGAGAGAGATATTCGCTTCAATTGTTTGTTCTCTCTCTGCTGTCTTCCTGGCATCTTCAACTTTGTCCTCCAAACTTTGTAGTTCTTCAGTCCAGTATGGTTTGTAATTTTTCCTCGCTCCTCTAGGAATGGACTCAGTGGCTGCCTGTATTATCGCTCTGTTTAGACTTTCCACCATTTGCTTTATGTTGCCATATCGTGTATTTATGTTTTCACAATATTTGTCTGTTAGTATGGCAAATCTGTCCCAATCTGCTCGTTTGTAATTCCAGCGGGGCAAGGGCTTTTGCTCCTGTGGAACATACTCCATATTCATTACAAGCTTGATTGGTCTGTGGTCACTACCTGCTAATTGGTCCAGCACATGGCGATCGATTTTGTGGAGGATGTCTCCTGTGCAGAAAGCTAAGTCTGGAGTAGAAGTGGTAAGCCATCTTCTGGAGTAGAAGCTCGGTGTGTCATCCGCTTTGTTGAGTAGATGGAGATTTGAGTCTATTTCCCAGTCCTCCAATTCATCTCCTCTTTTGTCAGTATCTGGGTATCCCCATCTTTCTGAACGGCTATTAAAGTCTCCGACAATAATGCAGTTTGTGTCAGTTATTTTCATGTTTGAGAGTGTAAGGTCCTTATCTGCTGGGCTATACAGATTGTAGATTCTTATTTTCACGTCCTTTATCATTATATCAACACCTATAATTTCTGTTTGGTTGTCAGAGATCACAGATACTTCGCTGCAAGGTATTGTATTTCGTGTAAGTATTAGAACTCCTCCTTTATGTCCTTCGCGGTCGAAACGTGTGGCCTGATATCCTCTGACTGAAAATTTGCGATTGGCATTGAGGTGTGTCTCTTGAATGCATGCCACATCTATTCTATCTTTATGAAGACGCTGTGTCAGGGATTCTTTCTTGTTATAAACTCCTTCGGCATTCCACTGTAGTATGTTGAGTGTCCTTGGTATTTGGTCAATAGCTCTTAACCTACTCCTCTGTGCCTTGACTCCACAGCACAGGGGAAGGTGACCACCAGTAGTCATGGGTGGACCCCCTCGAGGCAGGGGGCCCGGCACTATCACCGCCTGATGGGACTTCACGGGATTAGCACCATAACGATTAATTTTCATCTGTGGCATCATGAAATGATAAAGTTACGTTGCACTTCTTTGTCAAGCTTGTGGCTCAGTACATCCGATTTCGACAAGCACTTTTCGGGATGCTTTCCCTAGCCTTTGACTGTCCCGTCTACCTACAAGGCAGCAGGTTTGTGCGTCACTTCGTCTGGTCCCTCTCCCTTGACCTATCCGACATGGGTGACCCTACCAGTAGCTGTGCTACCGTCTGCATAGCTCTTGGGGTCATTGGAACGCGCAAGCCCCTCTACCTCGTCAAGGTGGACGCACGGAAGAGGGGTGCCTTGAACATACCATAACATTCTTTTCATGATTAAAAAGAAATATTGTGGTTGTAGTAATAATCAAGATAGAAAAGGAAAAGTATGTGATTTTAAAAGTGATACTTTGTACGGAGTCTGGCTTGGGGGTTCGTGAATGCATTTCCACAATTCTCCAACATACCAGGCTTAGGGTCTGAAATGTACTAGGTAATTTGGGAGCAGATGGCCATTGTTGATTTTGTGGTAGTGAGTCAGCCGTTCAGAAGGCAATTGCGAACTGAGCATAAACATTGCCTAGTAAATTGCAAACAGGCAATAATTGTTGGGGCTGATTGCAAAGACCCGTAAACAGACATGCAAGTGTAAAAAAAACATTTAGTAATTGATGTCAAAATGTAATGTTTCAGTAAACTAGGACTACTAATTGCATGAATTTTCTTTCTTTCTTTAGCTGGTACAGACAAAAAGTCTGAAGTAGGTGCCGGTTCTGAGAAGTTTGAATTTGTAAGTAGATCATTCATTGTCTATATGTTATATGCATTTAGTGCATGTGATTAGAAAAGGGTACAGTAAATGCTGTGTATATACTGAGAACCGTAATCGAACGTTCTATAGAAGTAAACAAAGATCTACACTTTTGCTTTATTGACTACACAAAGGCTTTCGATAAAGTGAGACATGTCAACATGATAAGGATCTACAAATTGATGGAAAAGTCCTTAGACTTGTAAAAAATATATATTGGAAACAACAGGCTGCCATAAGAGTTGATAATGAAGTAAGACAATATCAGCCTATTAAGAGAGGTGTAATGTCTCCAGATCTGTTTTCCCTCTACAGTGAAAGTATTTTCAGAAATATTGAAGATATGGAAGGAATCAACATTGGGGGTCGATGCATCAATAACATTAGATATGCAGATGATACAGTCATGATTGCAGACAATGAACAGGACCTGCAACATTTAGTAGATGCGGTTGTTACACACAGTGAACAACGAGGGTTAGAATTAAATTGTAAAAAGACACAGATTATGGTCGTCACTAGGAAGAAGGAAATACCACAATGTAATATACAAGTAAATGGGAATGTTCTTCAACAAGTGATAGGTACAATTATCTTGGAACAGTAATATCTGATGGGAGATGCCTTGAAGAGATTAGAACAAGAATCGCCATGGCAAAAGTAGCCTTTAGCAAGATGAAAAACATACTGACCAATAAAAAAAGTGTCAATTGAAACGAGAAAAAGTGTTGAGATGCTACATAGAACCTGTACTTTTATATGGATGTGAAGCTTGGACAATGAGCAGTCAGGCTGAAAAACTGTGGTTTCTGAGGAAAATGCAAAGAATACCATGGACAGCCAGAAAAACCAATGAACAAGTCCTTCAAGAAACAAATTAAGTAGACTGATCGTAAACTGATTTAGAGTCACATACAGTCACAATTTTTTGGGCATGTTATAAGAAGAAATGATTTGGAGAACTTGGTGACAACTGGTAAGATCGAGGGGAACAGACCAAGGGGAAGACCTAGAAGCAAGTACCTGGATGGCTTGGCCTTGTGGCATGGTCGAGACAGAAACACGGAGCTGATCCACGACTCTGGTGATCGAGTGACATGGATGGATCTTCTGTAATCCTCAAAGTACAGGATTTTAATTAGTTTGTGCATTGTATACTTGACAAAACTTGTAGATACTAGAGCAGTTTTTAAAAAAAATATGGTACGACTCCTCGCCCCACCCTGAGCTAGCAGATTGAATTGGACATCTCTTCTTGGGAAAGAATGAAAAACAACTTGTCACACCACATCTCACAAGTTAGAATCATCTCACAAGTTAGAATCATCTCACAAGTTAGAATCGTTTGGCAGTTGGAAGTGGAAAAAAAAGGCTGCAGCTCGTCCCAAATTTAAAGAAAAATGTGCTCAAATGTGATGTATGATGGGAGGCTGGAGCAATTATGGGGATACACTGAAAGTGATCCTTTACAAATAGCAAATGAACTAGAATAGAGTAACGCTACAAATGCCAAACGAATAAGGATATGAATGCAGATAGGATAGATGGTTATTGCACATGTGTAGTTTGGTTTCTTTATTTTGCATATTTTGTCTTATTTCACTTCAGCTTTCAAATATTTCAATGTTGATAGTTGGTAACATTTTCTTCAGTCTTGATGCCATGTGTCATAGGCATTCATGTATCATATGTCCTTGGTGGTCTGTATTAGTTGTTTTGATTATATTCCTCTATTCAAGCATAATTTCTCTTGCTGTCTTAGACCACTTATTGTCTTATTAATTGCAGAAACAAAGGTATTACAATTATTTTATTTTGCACACATCACAACAAATTCATCCCCCTCAGAAGAATATACTTCAGACTTATTAACTTGTACTGGTTACAATTGGCATCTATTAGATGCAGAAATAACTATTTGTCACCTGTAAAGATAAAAAGAGGAGAGCGACAGGCATGTGTACTGTCCCCAAGCCTTTTAACCTATACACAGTTGAACTGCCTGGAATTCTTCTTCTTCTTCGTTCATCCGGAGTTTTTTTTCCGGATGTGATTGCGTTGTGCCTGTTTACAGCAGAGCTGCGTTCTTGCGCCGTTAGGCCGACACATCCGACTTCTGCGGGCATTTGTTGACCGGGTTAACCTTCCCGGGGGTTTCTTAGGACGTTTGACTCTCACTGTTGTGGTGTTATCCCCCATCCCAGCTGGTCCATATAGAACAGCCAAAGATCCTGGTCAGCCCTCAAGGGAAGGCAGGGGCAGACCATGGGCATTTCCCGCCATCCAAGGAGGCTTCCATACTTGCAGAGCCGATACATAGCGCTCTGGTACTGGGCTCACCCAAGGAATCGTCACGTCCTGCACATGGCTGCTTAGCCTCACTTCCGTATATTGGGCCTTCCGTTCACCATAGGCTGTTCTTCTGGAAACCAGAAGTATGCAGTCTGCAGATGACATCCACACAGTGAGCTTTCGATTCAGACTTTCCATGTAATGGATTTGCTATCCAAGCAATATTCCATTTCGTGCCACTAGGACACTTTTCCACCTTTTATGAAGTCCACACAGTGGGCTTTTGATTAGGACTTTCCACGTAATGGATTTGCTATCCAAGCAATATTCCATTTCATGCCACTAGGACACTCTTCCACCTTTTATGAAGCCCACACAATGGGCTTTTGATTCGGACTTTCCACGTAATGGATTTGCTATCCAAGCAATATTCCATTTCGTGCCACTAGAACACTTTTCCACCTTTTATGAAGCCCACACAGCAAGCTTTCGATTTGGGCTTTCCACATAATGGATTTGCTATCCAAGCAATATTCCATTTCATGCCTCTGGGTCTTCATGCACCTTTAAATGTCAACCTGTCAACCTGTATGCAGTTAAAGTAAGTTGCAGTCAACTTAAGCTTGTTGATATCTCCATAGAGCTTGTCCTCAAATGAAGCAGGTGTGGGCCAAAATATCTTTCTCTGTTCTGCATACGTTGGGCAATCCTGCAGCAAATGTTTTGATGTCATTTTTCCAGTTCTACAATTACATTCATCGGTATCTCCTATCTTTAGTTTATTGAACAAGTGGTATTTCAGCCTGTTATGTCCTGTGCGCGAACTGCCTGGAATTAACAATGAAAGAATCATAAACAATCTTAGGTATGCTGATGATACCATGTTACTAGCAGAAAGCGAGCAAGAGTTGCAAGACCTAGTGGAACAAGTAAACAAGCACAGTGCAGAATGTGGCTTAGATATTAACATCCAAAAAACAGGAAGCTATGATAATTAGCAGTGAAAAGAAAATGAAAAGTTATCAATGAACATCACATTAAACGGTTAGATACTAGAACAAGTAACACGTTTCTCTTATCTTGGACATATAATAACATATGATGGCAGAAGTGAAATAGAAATCAATAAGAGAATAGGTATGGTCAAAAATGTTTTCAATGGCATGAAATCGGTATTAACATCTAGAGAGATTAATAATGCATTTAAAATGAGAATTGTCAAATGCTACGTATGTTCAACGCTACTGTATGGCGCGAAAACCTGGACATTGAACAAACAACTAGAAAGTCGCATAGAAGCCCTGGAGATGTGGATATACAGACGAGCATGTCGTATTTCATGGAAACAAAAACAATCAAATGCAGATGTTCTAGAAAAACTGGGAATGAAGAGAGTTGATGAAAAACATATAGGAGGCAAGTGAAATATTTTGGCCACGTTAAAAATACTATAACAACACTATATATAAAAAAATATGTAAAAATACTATAAAAACATACTATAAAAACCATACTTGAGGGCAAGTTAGCAAGGGGTAGACAATACCAGTGGGGAGATAAATGTCAAGAGATGAACGAACATCAGCCTGACAGAATGAACAGTCAGGGCAAGAGACAGACAGTGCTGGAATGACAACCTTCATTGTGGAGACGGCACCTGATTGAAAAATATACTTTACACACACTCAAATGCTTTTTTTTTTGGATCTCATGTATAACACTTATCTATTTTTTCTCCATTGTTTCATCTCAAATACATGAATTTTAACAGACATTTACACAATTGTTCACAGAGAGGTGGATATGGACGAGGTCGTGGTGGTGGCTTTGGAGGAGGTGCTTCAAGTGGACAGTAGATGTATCAGCTTATTATTTGATTAAAGTCAAAATTGTCTTTGAATTATTTGGTCTATTTGACTTTGTTTCCTTTTACCTTTGTACATTACCATGTAGTAATTTAGTGTAGCTGTGTGTGTGTGTGTATATATATATATATATTTTTTTTTTTTTTTTTTTTTTTTTTTTTTCCCCGCGTTTCCATCCTGTTTCAGGATATTGCGGTCAACACCAGCATCTTTCAGCTGTATGTTGATTCCTAGGCTAGATTACGCTCATCAGCACGCCACGACTTTCTGAGCGACCGGCTCCATACTCTCATAAGTCACTTTTGCGATTCGAACCACTGCTAATTCTCGTCGCGTCACGTGACGAGAGTATTCGGGGTTAGCGGAGAAAGCTGCTAACCCCTCGGCCACGGAGCCGGTATATATATATATATATATATATATATATATATATATATATATATATATATATATATATATATATATATGTGTGTGTGTATGTATATATATATATATACAATGGAAAACATTTTAGTTTTAAGGTTATAGAAAAAGACAACAGAGATTATGCGTCAATCCAAGATACAGATAGCTCCAATTTGCAATTTATATTACGTCTGCAATATGTTCTCAAGTTGGATCTGTTATGAAATAGGAAGGCATAGACTACCAGTCTCACCCCACATAAAATCGGCTCCATCAAATGCCCTGAGACGTGGAGACAATTGTCATATTGTATCGTCCACATCAATCAGTAAATGCAATGTGGTCTTATAAAATTATAGCCCAACATCGTATACCTTGTTGAGGTGCTATATAGTGCCTGTACTTTTGTATGGATGTGAATTTTGGACAATGAGCAGTCAAGCTGAAAAACATCTCATGGCTGTGGAAATGTGGTTCCTGAGGAAAATGCAAAGAACGCCATGGACAGAAAAAAAGTTACTGCAGGAAACAAATGAAAATCACAAATTGATTAGAGAAATTAAAACGTAGACAGTCAAAATTGAGACATGAGAAGAAATGAATTAGAGAACTTAGTGACAACTGGCAACATCGAAAGGGGAAGACCGAGAAGTAAATACCTGGATGGCTTGGCCACATGGCATGGTTGAGACAGGAATAAAGCTGATCCACAACTCTGGTGATCAAGTAAAATGGAGTGTCATGACCGCCCACGCTTATCAGAATGGCACATGATAGATGGATGGATTGTATACCTAAGTATAAAGGTGTATACAGGGTTCACAGTGTAATATACCAATCATATCAAATATTAATTAAAGCTCCATTCTCAAGCTAACTGTCAAGTGTTACTAACTAAACCCTCGCCTCGACTGCATTGGCCAGCATCTGCAGTGGTCATCACTCGGTCATTGAAAGTCGGCTCAATGTCACGCATACAGTGACAATACATTGCATGAGCTGCACTATGATATCCTCACCTATCTGACATGGAAGCAACTTATTGTATTAGCTCTAACCTTTGATTTATTATCCATGTTTCATGTCCATCAGCAGTTACAGAACTGGTCCAATGGAGCTAGACACTAAACATGTCTAAAGAGCACTTAGTAATCAAAACTGGTAATGGGTAGGACTTACGAGGCATATCCAGAAAGTACCCATCGGTTAGCTATATGAAAAAACAAGTACAAAGTGTACATTACCATACAGATCTTTACTACATAGTCACTGTCATTACTCAATCAATCATGTGCCATGCCGGAAAGCGTGGGCGGTCATGACTCGCCATTTCACTCGATCACCAGTGTCGTGGATCAGCTCAGTGTTCCTGTCTCATCCATGCCATGTGGCCAAGCCATCCAGGTATTTTCCTCTCGGTCTTCCCCTTGGTCTGTTCCCTTTGATCTTGCCAGTTGTCACAAACTTCTCCAATCCATTTCTTCTCATAGCATGTCAAAAAAATTTTGACTGTCTACATCTAATTTCTCTAATAAGTTTACAATGTTCATTTGTCTCCTGTAGTACTTGGTCATTGGTTTTTCTGTCTGTCCATGGTATTCTTTGCATTTTCCTCAGAAACTACATTTCTGCAGCCATCAGATGCTTTTCAGCTTGACTGCTCATTGTCCAAGTTTCACATCCATACAAAAGAACAGGCTCTCTGTATCCCCTCAACACTTTCTCGTTTCAATTGACATCTTTTTATTGGTCAGAATGTTTTTCATCTTGCTAAAGGCTACTTTCGGATTCTTGTTCTAATCTCTTCAAGGCATCTCCCATCAGATGTTATGACTGTTCCAAGATAATTGTACCGATTCACTTGTTGAAGAATATTTCCATTTACTTGTATATTACATTGTGGCACTTCTTCCTTCCTAGTGACGACCATAACCTGAGTCTTTTTGCAATTTAATTCTAACCCCTGTTGCTCACTGTGTACAACAACCGCATCTACTAATTGTTGCAGGTCCTGCGCATTGTCTGCAATTAATACTGAATCATCTAATGTTATTGATGTTTCGTCCTCCAATGCTGATTCCATTTATATCCTCTACATTTCTGAAAATATTTTCACTGTATAGGGAAAAAAGATCTGGAGACATCACACATCACCTCTCTTAATTGGCTGATACTGACCCACTTCATTATCAATCCTTATTGCAGCTTGTTGTTTCCAATATATGTTTTTATAAGTCTAATGTCTTTCCCATCAATTTGTAGATCTGCAAGCATATCCACCATGTTGACATGTCCAACTCTATCAAAAGCTTTTGTAGAGTAAATAAAGCAAAGATGTATATCCTTGTTTACCTCTATAGCACATTCAATAACTTCGCAGCATATACACATTTACTGTACCCTTTCCTTCTACAAACCCGCATTGTTCTTCCCCTATTTCAGGTTGTATCTTCTTCCTCACTCTTTGCATGATAATTCTTAGCAAAATCTTTGTGATGTGACTCATACTAATTGTTCTATGTTGATCACATTCCAAGGTTCCTGATTTCTTTGAGATTGCAATAAATACAGAGATACATAATTCAGGAGGTATATCTCCAGTATCATATAATGTGTTCATCAGTCTGGTGACTTACTCTAGTCCAAATTCTTCTAAAGCTTTAATCATTTCTGTTGTGATGTTATCTCCACTGGGGGCCTTGCCAGCTTTCATATGCTTAAGAACATTTCGAACCTCCATCTCAAAAATTGGCGGTCCTTCATTAAATCATACTGTTCGTCTCTGTTATCATCATAAAGGTGTTTCACATAATCTGTCCACACATGTAGAATCTGGTCTTTTTCTATTATGATTTTGCCATCTTCAGTTTTTAGACACCCTGTTGATGTACTTGTTTTTTTATTAGTAAGTTCCTCAATTCTTTTGTGCACTAATTTGGTATTTTGACTGTTGTGTTGGTTTTCAATTTCTAAGCACTTTTCCTCAAGCCATGCTTCTTTTGCCTCCTTACATAATATTCTGACTTGTCTGTGAATTTCTTATTTGACAGAATTATTTTTGTTGAGTCTTCTTGTTTCCATGAGGTGTAAAATTTCTTCAGTCATCCATTTCTTACGACCCACCTTTAATTTTGGAATAGTTGTTTCTGTAGCCACATTGATTGAATTCTTCAACGTTTCCCATTGATCATCCACATCCTGGAATAGGATCTCTAGATCAGACAAAATTTCAAATCTGTTCTGTACTTCTATGTTGAATTTGTTTGGTATTTCCTTGTCATTACTCAATGTACACAAATCATATTTAGTGTTTCCTGTTATATACTTGACTTTCTTCAACTTTATCCTCAATGTTCCTGTGAGTAATCAGCACTGGGAACTTTTTGCTAGCGTTAATGCGTTTCTAAATCTTCTGCTAATGAGAATGTAGTCAATCTGGTTTCTAATCCTGCTATCAGGACTCCTCCATGTCCATAATCTTCTAGGGTGTTGCTTGAACCAGGTGTTTCCTACAATCATTTCCTGTTCTTTTCCCCACTCTACGAGTCTGTATCCTCTTTCATTTCTCTCTCCTAAACCATAGTTTCCTACTGTGTATCTATCCCCTTGATTTCCTACTTTTGCATTGAAGTCCCCTATTATGATGTTTATTTCTGAATTTTTACATTTCTATAAGGCAGACTATGTCATTATAAAGTTCTTCTACACTATCTTCACTGGATTCTCCTGTTGGGGCATATACTTGAATAATATTTATGCTAAAAGGTCTGCCACTCAATTTAACTAGTAGAACTCTGTCCGACAGCCCAATATCCTTGAACAGATTTTGCTGTTTTCCGGTCCAAAATAATTGCCACTCCTCTATGACGATCTTCACCTCCAGAATAAATAATCTTGAAATCTTCCTCTATCTTGATGCCTGCATCTGTCCATCTCGTTTCGCACATACCTAAAATATTAATTTTTTCCCTTTCAATTTCTTGTTTTATGTTCTCTAATGTTCCGTCGTTTAACGTCCTAACGTTCTAAGCTGCTAATTTTAACGTCTCTGTCCTTGTCTTGCGATGATGTCTTTAAGCGAATCATGATATACTAGGCACTTTTAAAGAGGTTTGCCGTTGCTTTCCTCTATGGCAGTGACCTTACTGGTCGGAGACCGCAGCCATTGACTCAAGAAGAGTTCCTCTGCCTGCCGTCGTGACGCTCAAAGCCATGACCCACAATATCTGTCGGCTGCCCTCAAAATTTCATCCACCACCTGCCTTCCGTGGCTTCTTTTGAAAACTTCCAATAAAAGGAACACAAAATAACATCACATAATCCTCAGGAAAACACTATTCACAGGAAATCACACGAAATCCGAAGGATAACACTAAATAGCGTCCCTCCGAAAAGTAACGCTTCATTTTGTCGCCATTGTACCGGAGTCCATCATTACTGGGTCACACTAAACAAATTAGTCATTACTGGGTCACACTAAACAAATTACATATTTTCAATTTGCAGGTCATTCAATTTATATGAATGTTAAAGAATATATGTCTTGATGTCGGAAAAATAAACGATACAAGAGACAGGTCAAAGAGATTGAATTTTAATATGGAGTGAAGGTATGATTCTTCCTGTTTGGAACCGGGGAGAAGCTAATCGGTGCCAAGAATGGTGGATGGAACATACTTGCACCTCTAGGATGATAGTGCAGAGAGCTACGTGAACTAGCACACTGTCCCAAGTACAGTAATCTGCATCTTTTGCGCTTCATTTCTTATAGAGAAGGCTTTGAAAGTAGGCTTTCTTTGGTGTTGGCAAAGAGGAATGTTTTTATTGGTTGCTCTGGATATTAGTATGGGGATCACAGAAATGCATCCAACATTTGTCTGCAAATAAAGATTGATTTGCTTTGTAGATATGCCCTGCTTGTGGAGGCATTTGAGCATACACCATTTTTAACATATCTTTAGTGTGATACATAGCACTCCTGCCTAATTTCTTAGTAAAGTGCAAAACATTTTGACCACCCCTTGTGGATACTGTTTAAATGTATCTCTTAGTGTTGTGAATCTATTTGTGAAAGGCTGTAATTTTTATTTGTTACATTTGCTGCACATCGTTTGCATACTTCTTCTTCTTTTCGTTCATCCGGAGTGTTTTTTTTTCCAGATGTGATTGCGATGTGTCTGTTATGCGCCCTTGGGCCGAAACCCGTAGGCCAACACATCGACTTTAGCGTGCTTTTTTGACCAGGTAGCATTCCTGGGAGACTCTCACTTTTGTGGTGCCATCTACAACCATGCTGGCCAAGTTAGAACGGTCGAAGACAACGGTCATCCCTCAAAGGAAGGCAGGGACAGTCCATAGCATTTTCCGCCATCCAAGGTTGCTTCCATAGTTGCAGGGCCGACACATAACGCCCTGGATCTGGGCTCACCGAGGGAAATCGTCACGTCCTGCTCATGGCTGCTTTAAATCCTCACTTCAATATATTGGTCATTTCGTTTGCCCCGGGCCATTCCCGCACAAACCAGACAGGTTTGCAGACGGTATCCACTCAGCGAGTTTTCGGACATGTGCTTGTCGTTGTGCCCGTCAGAGCTGTTCCAGGCACGACAGACATTCGGAGAACTACCTAGTCAGAGCTGTTCCGAACAAGAGCGGCATTCGGAAACTAGGTAGTCAGAGCTGTTCCTAGCAAGAGAGACATTCGGACGAGACATTTCACTCGGACGTAATTGCGTAGTGTCAATTTTTAGTTTGCCACCCGTAGGACGACACTTCCGGCTTCCGGCGGGCATTTTTTAATGAGGTTAGCCTTCCTCGGGTTTCGAGACTCTTGTTTCGGCTTCCACACAGCAAGCTTTCGCTTCGGGCTGCCACGTAATGGATTCGCAAGACAGGCGTTCCATTTCGTGTCAACAAGACAATTTTCCACCTTTGACTACACTCACTCCATGAGTGTGGTTACAGACTATCGGACGTCTGCGAGACATGCGACCGAGGTGTTTTTCCACCTTTTTGTACTCGCTCACGAGGTAGGCTACATGTGCTGCCGGCTCAGCACCTTACCTCCGTGCGTCTGTGGGCGAGTAACGGTCAGGCCCTTTCATCCGGGGATACCTCATATCCCCCAGCTAAGAGCCATCGAACGAATCTGCGCCGAGCATGTAGCGTTCTCAGCACATCATCACAATTGTGATGTAGGTTTGTGTCGGCCAGGCTCTCACTTCCTAGAGTTTATGGCTTAGAGACGTTCAGCCATACACCTCGGATGGGAGCCTTAGAGGTTATGTCCGGACTGAGATTTAGGGATCGTTTGCCTGATTTTGACTGCTATCCTCAGTCTTACCTGCAGAGCAGCAGGTTGTGTCTCTCTTAGTCTGGTCCCTATCCCACGAGCCGTCCGATATGTAGTTTTCACCCATCGGCAAGCACATGGGGTCGATGGGACACGCAAGCTCCCCCACCACGGCAAGGTGGAGACACATCGGGGGAGTTTGCATACAACTACCTAATGCTGAATAATGCACCAGTAACGCGTTACCACTGGCTTTACACCAGGCATACTACCTAGAAACATAATGACATTTGGATCAGCATGAATAATATTTCTGGCGCTCGTTTTGAACTCAAGCGTAGTCCATACACTTTATACAGTAGTGATGGACTGAATTTTGCGTGTGGATTAACTTTCTCCTATTTAGTGTCCCTCATCATCAGGCAAGCCACTCCAACTCCAGAGGTGCTTGTATTTTATGTCCCCAAGTCAAGGGTCAGCATTTTAGTCCAGCTATCCGGTGTAGGAGTTAAACTGCTTGCATCAGCATAATGAGCATTAATGATTTGATATCACAGACACAACAATAACTGCACTAGCTTTCTGAAAGTTGATATGATGATAGCAGTGTTAGTTCTCTGGAAGTTGAACAATGATAACAAATACATTAGCTCTCTGGAGGTTAATTAACAATGATAACGTGCTCTCTGGAAGTTAACAGTGATAACAAATACATTAGCTCTCTGGAAGTTAATTAACAATAAGAGCAATAGTTCTCTGATAGTTTATTAAATCATACCAGCATTAGCTTTCTGAAAGTTAACAATGATGATCAAATTTGCTCTCTGGAAGTTAGTTAAATATGATAATATACATTAGATACCTGGAAGTTAATTAACAATGATAACAAACAGATACCTGGAAGTTAATTAACAATGATAACATCCATTAGCTCTGGAAAAATTAATTAATCAACAGCACTAGTTCTCTCATAGTGTAATAACAGCACTAGCTCTCTGAAAGGTAATTAATGATTATAACATCACTAGCTCTCTGGAAGGTGAACAACACTAGTGCCCTTAAGTTTACCAGTCACAAGATGTGATGCATGCATTCCTAGCCTTTGTGTCTCCATTGTACGTTTGGTCACATTACTATTGTTGTTAATGCAATTCCCAATGCCACAATAATATAGTGCAATTAGCAACTATAAGTATGAATATTTGCATGTAGGTCAGTAAACCAGAGCACTTTCAAGACTACCTGCATGTGGCCATCCAGGAAACAAGCTGTTGTGAGGCTGAGAAAGTAGTCTTGGGAAAACTGGTTCTAAATGAATGCTGTGCTGAAGTCACCCAAAACATGGAAACATGTGACAAAACCAGTCGGTGCAAACTATCTTTACTATAAAGACATGACAAACCCACAGTCGAAACATCACAGCTTCACTATAAATATGTTCAATAAAACCAGTCTTCTGGGTGAACCAAGACAGTTTCAAACTAATTGTTCCCAACAGATTAGAATTCCAGCATATATGAGAGGAATCATCATTGGAGGAAGAAATATCAATAACAGATATGCAGATGATACAGTACTGATTGCAGACAATGAGCCGGATCTGCAACATTTAGTAGATGCGGTTGTTGCACACCCTTTGTAGTTCCATATCCTTCACAAAACATCAGGCAACCCCAGCATTATTTAGTTTGTGATTTCTTAGCAAGTCAAAATCTAAATTACACAGGCGTTTTACAAAACCAAGAAAGACACAGCCGTCATTGTTTGGCCACATGAGAAGAGAAAAGCGTGTGACAAGTGGAAAGAGATAGGGGAAGACCATGAGAGAGGATCCTTGACACACTTCGTAAGTCAAAATGGTTCATCAGATAAGTAGCAACTTGATGCAAAAGCAATAAAACAAATACAAAGGAACAAAACTGAAAAATGTTATACCTCAATTACAACTAGCTCTGTCATTGAGATGGTGGCATGAAGGAATATCAGCAGAGTTGATCCAGACCGAGATCTGTGGAGAATCATGAACGCCTGGCACAGGCGCTTGATGATGATGACTGCTCTCGCAGATATGTATATCTACGTATACATTGCAGCATAGTGGCCAGTATGTTTGCCTCCTGACCCGGTGGTTATTGTTTGAATCCTATTCAAAGCAGGGACTATTTCACTGTCTGAACTACCAAGCCTGCCCAGGCTAAAAGGGTGCTAAGGATTGATCAGGCAAGTAAAGGCAGCCTATGTGATACTGACCACATCACCCATTGTGTCCAGATTGGTCTATACAAATACGGGGCTAGCACCATGAACCCAAAACACCTCAAGGCATGGAAAATAGGCTTCTCTTATTTTATATCTTTTGGGGTATCATCCTTGCACTCCGGACAAATCCATAGGGGCTCAGATCCTCCCCCAACATATGCATCAGCGTCCGTCGGCTGATAGTGGCGGTCCCAATGTGCCTCTTGTGTCCGGCCGTGCCAATTCTTACTTTTGTGTATCTTATTCTGGACAATGAAGTGGATTCACTGGCGTCAAAGTTCTCTGCTCTTGACAACTCTCTAAGGGTGTTAATAATATAAACACAATCCATTGGCTGGCCATCCGCAGAGGATACTTCTGCGTTCATCCGGAGTTTTTCTCGGACGTGATTTCGTTGTACCTGTTTACAGCAGGGCTGCATTCTTGCACCATTAGGCCGACACATCACACCCAACTTCTGAGGGCATTTGTTGGCTGGGTTAACCTCCCCGGGGGTATCGTAGAACGTTCGACTCTCACTGTTATGGTGTTATCCCCCATCCCAGCTGGCCCATTTAGAACAGCCGAAGATATCCCGGTCAACCCTCAAGGGAAGGCAGAGGCAGACCATGGGCATTCCCCGCCATCCAAGGAGGCTTCCATAACTGCAGAGCCGACACATAGCGCTCAGGTACTGGGCTCACCCAAGGAATCGTCACGTCCTGCACATGGCTGCTTAGCCTCACTTCCGTATATTGGGCCTTCCGTTCACCACAGGCTGCTCCTCCGGAAACCAGAAGAATGCAGTCTGCAGATGACATTCACACTGTGAGCTTTTGATTCAGACTTTCCACGTAATGGATTTGGGAATACTATTTCATAACTAGGTATGATCGACTACCCTCAAACAAAAAAGAGGGCTAGTTTTCTCATGTAAAGTTAAGAATGCCCAAGCACAAGCGTATATTTTTATACTGCTTTCAAAGTAAGTTATTGATAATTAATAAGGTCCATAGAAAAATAAATAGGACTGCTACGATGCTGCCTCACTATTAATTTCAAAGTTCTTATGCAGATCTCGTATAGAATCAAACATTTGCCCATTCAGGCTGTTAAGAAGTGAAAACAGATTGTAATTGTGGCTCTTCTTCGACTCCCCACCAATATCTGCAGATACTTGGACTTCAACCTTTCTGAGGCATAGCCGTGGTTCTGGAACTGGCCAGGTTAGGTTCAGGTGATGTCTGTGCAGCTGTTAGAATACAAGATGTTTAGTAATACACAAAGAAATATGATACAACTTGACAATGCACAAACAAATATCATAATACCAAGCACGACGGGTGTGTTAGCGAAGTTGATAGGGGGCTAAGCTGATAATATCTTGAGTGCAGTCGGACAAGGGTTCGGAACCTGCTAACAGAGGAGAATACTAGTCACCTATTCATTTGTGCATTCAGGCCTAAGAAATGTGATGGCCTATTACAACACAGATCCATGGCAAGTTTAGGATATGATATGAAGTAGACCCAAACAGTTCTTTGAATTTGTTCACTACAAAACTCAGTAACAGCACTGTCATCTACACTCCAGTGACTGTCGCTTAGGGTGAGTGAATTTAGTTTCACAATTCTAGCACACAGGGATCGTGTCAGTTGCAGGTGGAAGAAGATCACTTTGCATTGATTTTCACAACGGTATGAGTCTGCTGTTCAGAGAGGAATGGCAAACTATTGAAAGCAAAATCCCAGGGAAGGTTAACCCGGTCAACAAATGCCAGCAGAAGTCGGATGTGTCGGCCTAACGGCGCAAGAATGCAGCTCTGCTGTAAACAGGCACAACGCAATCACATCCGGAAAAAAAACTCCGGATGAACGAAGAAGAAGAAGAAGAAAGCAAAATTGCTTTTAAAGAATCACAAAACAGCCAATAATTGGTTTCGATTGTGACGTCCTGTTAAGGACATGCAACTAATTTTTCACACTATATTTCATTCATAACAGTTCCATTCAGCAACTAAACACTTCTGCAAATGTTCATACAGCTCTAGGAGACAATCCTGCAATTCATGTTTTGAAACCTCTCAACCTGTATTGATGACAATGTCCTCAACATCCTTGAATCAGTGACCATTCACCAGCAGAGATCAATATGCTAGCACTTGTCCACTATGTAGATCCTCATCAACACTAACATAACCTTCACAGAGAAGCTTGTTTAACTTCTTCACTGCAGCATCACCAAATGCTTCCAGAAGCAATGATATTGTCTCTGAATGTGAATTCTCAAGCAAAACACATCTGACATTTTTCTTTTGCGCTCGCCCACTTTGACCTCAAGCTTAGTCCATACACACTACTTCTAGTACTGTTGGACTGAATTTTGCGTGTGGGATAGTTTTCCCTATTAACAGTGTCCCTCACCATCTGACGAATCCACTCTGACCTCAGAGGTACTTGTAATTTACACCCCCAAGTCAAGGATGACAGGTCAACATTTTAGTCCAACTGTCCAGTGTAGGGGTTGAACCCCTGACCTTGGCATCAGCACACCAGATGTTTAAGAACATGCGTTGTTATCCATTCGGCCATGTTGACCTACTATTTGACAAATGCAATGATTTTGGCTGAAGAGTAAGTGAGGGGGTTACACCAACAATGTCTCCTACAGCTGGACAATCAACATAAAGCGCTTATCTCCGCACTGGAGGTCAGTGATAATATGTCTCCAACACCCTTTGCCCTATGTCTTCAATGTGCAGTCATGCAGGCTTCTTCCAGTCCATCTCTTGATGTTGTCTCTCAACATTAGCATCATTCTCTTGCCATCTACTTCGGTCTCCAGCACATCCCTTAAGATCTGTCTCTTGATACAGTTCTGTGATGGTTTCTTCAATGCCGAATTTAAGCTTGATTATATACAAACATAAATATGAATGAATATGGCATAGATGTTATTACTTTTCTAGCTAAACTGGATATACTTTTAGGCCATTGTTCTTGATGACCATACTGCAGACTGATTGAATTAAACTACTGCTTTCATAATACGCTGGTCTCCCTGGCGAAGGGATTAAGTACATTGCTCGCAATCCCGTATATTCACTACGAAACACAGCTGCGCAAGATTTGGCAGCGGATCACGTCGCGCTGGTTACTTGCGGAGGTATGTGAGCCAGTCGTTCAGAAAGCAATGGCAAACTATTGAACGCAAAACTTGCCAAAACATCAACAGCAGCTGAAAAATGCTGGTGTTGACTGCAATGTCCTGTAAAGGATATGCACACAGAAAAATAAATCATAATACTGAAATTATCCATTAAAGCTTTTGATCTATAGATCACACTGTAAAATTATTCATCAGCACTGTGACCTATGAAGTTAATTCTCCATGGGGGCTGTGGCAAGGCTTTCCTTCCCCCCCCCCCCCCACCCCCCTTCAAACTAAAAAAAAAACTAAGCTCAGATGCATGAACATTTCAGAGCATAGATGACCATAAGTGGGCACTCTCCCGCTGTTTACACTTCACCTCGACACTGCAAGGTACAAGAGTAACATGATGAAATGAGATGACCTGAACATCTTTGTAGCAAGCTCATGAGTTTGAGCTCAAGTATTTCATAGACCTCACAGCTAACAAACCTTACATAGGCATTTCACTGAATTGTTGTATGCATCTTGTTATTGTGTTACTTCTGGCACATGGCCATCTTGATAGACGTAGTTTATCACACCGTGCTTCTTCAAAAAAAAAAAAAAACAGGCATACTAACAATAACCAGACCATGGATGGAGTTATACCTCTCCATATCACAAAGCCTAGGCTGAATCGTAGAGAGCATGTGTTGCCCATGCAGCATGATCATGATCCCTCTCTCTGCCTGCCTAGTTTACTCCAGCGGAAAGGTAGCCCCAATACACCTGGAACAAGTCAAGCTGCAGGATCAGGAATGAAGCTCTGACAGGCGGACAGTTAGAGCACTGCTTTGCTGATTCAGCAGCTTGACTTGTTCCAAAAGCAATGCTCTGACCCTCCACCTGTCAGAGCTTCTATTCTAAACCAGCTGCAGACTGGGACTTAGGACCTAGTCTGCCCTGTCATGACATTTAACATTAGATTGTATTGCCTCTCACTAGGATAAGTTTATCATGTTACTCTCATCTCATCATGTTCCTCTTGTACCTTGCGGTGTCGAGGTGAAGTATAAACAGCGGGAGTGTGTCCGCTTATGGGCTTCATGTATCGATATTCCCATGGACTTTGTTATTCCCTGCGTCCATTGTTTATGTGGTCAGCCTCTTCCTCTGCTTCCCTCTGGTCTGTACATCATTGCTTGTTGTGGTATACTGTTAGTTGGTAACTTGCATGGTCAAACCATTTGACTTGCTGTGTTACACTGTGACTAAACTGTTCATATTTTCTTCATACATAAATAAGCAGTTAAGTTACCTTGTACAATTCTCCATTGGTACAATGCCAGACAACCCCCTCAATTTGACCTTCACCAGATGGACTGTCAAACCAGTTGTACAAGGCATCATAATCTAAAGGGGTTGGACAGGATAAGGCCAGGCTGCCATGGGGCACAAGAAGATGAATGGGACACTTCTTGCTACCAATGTCTGTAACAGAAAGAAATGGGCTATCATTGCACCTTTAACTGATGGGAAGAAAAGGGGTGGAATAATATGTATAACAGAAAGACACAGGATGCAGTATATGTGACAAAGAAATATTGTGCAGCAATACATGTAACAGTATGGTGGAAGACTACCTTAGGCTGATACAGACATAACCTATCATGAGGCCAAGAGGTTTATAAGAAACTGTAGACCCATATGGGAATCAGTGTATCCAGGCCACCAGAAAGAAGATGCACATTACAAATTTCACTGAAGACTCCACACAAGGCACAAAAGACTGAAGTACCACATGTGTAATAATCTAAGGATAGGAGATACTGTTGCAAGTAACAACGGGACTGGTAAAATGACAGCTAGACATTTGTTGCAGGAGTCTCCAGCATATGCATAGTAAAGCAAACTATTCTGGCCTTCATCCGCTCCATTAGAAGACAAACTCTACAGTCATCAACAAGCTCATTGACTAGCTAAGGAAGGAGCAATAGCAGAATAACTTGGTGTACCTGTTACATACCACCAAAAGAAAAAAAATGATGAAATCAGTCAGAAAGTCATGAACACCAGCTCAAGATGATTACCATCTCATGGACAAACCAGAACAAATAATTATTCTGCACATTAAAACAGGACATTATAGATTACGCAACCACATGTATACAAAATTAAAGATGAATCAGCTATGTGGATTGGTGCCCCAGACAGCAGAGCACATACTCCAAGACTGCACAGAATATGACATATCTAGGCAAACCTTCTGACCTAGAGAAACAACAGTGGAAGATAAACTCCATGGACCACAGAGTGAACTAACAAAGACAGTTACATTCATACAAGAGACAACATTGCAGTTATAGACAAAGTTCAAGTGAATGAAAGAAGAAGAGGAAGATCAACAAGCTCAAGTTGACTGCTGATTTCTTTGGATGATGCCTGTTCATGATGATGCCTGAAAGTGTATGAAGAATAGAAATCAGTACATAACCATGACAGCTGAGCACAACAAACTACAAAATATTTTAAAATGAGAGAACTTGGTGACAACAGGCAAGATTGAGGGGAAAAGAACAAGGAGAAGGCAGAGAAATAAATATCTAGGTGGCATGGTCAAGACAAGAAAACTGAGCTGATTCACAACTCTGGTGATCATGTGAGATGGAGAAACATGACCGCCCACGCTTATCGACATGGCACATGATGATGAAGTTATATAAGTTTACCTGTGTCCCAGGTCCCTTACATCAAATCTTCAATGTTAACTCATTAACAAAATAAGTTGCTGATAGCTGTACACCTGATGCAATTGGAAAAAGAATAAAACATGAGTAATAACCCTTCAACATTTTTCATATATCAAATAAACATGTTCTGAGAGCTTATAAAATGATGTTGAAATTATACTTACACATCTGGATGTAAAATATAACTAAATTGATACTACTACAATGCATGTTCTACTCTGCCTGCTCATAAGTTAAACATCTGAAGGTTGTTTTGCTACAACAATCAGACATTTCTATACTGCTCCATATTGTGAAAACAGACCTGCAGGCAGTAAGAATGGATGGGAGCATTTTGAGTAGAACCCAGTCAATGACATAACTTGGCGTGAGGCTTGATCGTAGCCTGTCCTTCAGAGATCATGTCGATTATGTCATAACGAAGGCTTGAAAAGGTTTGTCAGCAATGAGAGTGATGGCGACTGCCAATATCGAGCAAAGGCTGCTAATACTTCTGTTCCAAGGACTTGTGCTTTCACGCATCGAGTATGCCCTGGCCATCCTCACTGTCAGCCCTACACAGATTGGAAGACTTGAAAAGGTACAAAATGAAGCCATGCGCATCATTTTGGGCTGCACGAGAGACACCAGTAATGTAGCAATGAGATATCTCCTTGACTTCCCAACAATGGAACACAGGATCAAGATCTGGAGAGCTCGTGCATACTTAAAAATAAGTGCAGATGAGCAGCACCCTCTGCATGACGCTATATTCAGAGAAAAGGGTGACAGGCTAAAGAGGGGCAAATCATGGATGGGTCGGGTGGAAGATGTTGTCAGACAGGTCTGCAGTCTTACCAGTATCAACCCCGGCAAGGGATGGGTGCCGGTGCCTCCAGCATTTTAAGTGCACTTTCTCCTGCATTATCACACTCGACAGACGGTGCAGAGAGCAGAACCCTGCCGCTGTCAATGCAGAGGTTAACGCGCTCATCTATGAACACTCAGATAGCCCCGAAGTGCTCATCTATACAGATGGATCTGTTGTAAAGCAGCAGAGAAGTGCGTGGGCATTTACAGCTCGTTCAGCGGGCCGAACCGTTCAAGAATCCAGTGGTGCCCACTCTATGACCACGAGCAGCATGACGATGGAGGTGATGGCAGTTACACAGGCTTTCATATGGCTGGAATCACAGCATTATACCAACGTGTGTGTACTAAGTGATTCAATGAGCATGATTCAGAAGGTCGAAGCTGGATCTGTACGTAGACAGTGGACTGAGTCGCTGCGGAAGTCTGTTGTCCGTAAAGTCACCTTCATCGTCGCCCCGGGACATGCGGAGTCGAGGGAAATGAACGAGCTGACAAACTGGCTGGCTCCCTGTAGATGGCCAGCCCATGGATCGTGCCGTTGTTATTAACGTCCTCAAAGATATGGCGAGAACAGAGGACTTTGACGTCAGTGATTCCACATCGCTGTCCAGGATGAAAGACTTGGGAGTAAGAATTGGCACAGCCAGACGCGAGAGGTACATCGGGAAAACAAAGCGCCTCGTCAACCAACACAGAACTGGCACTATTAGCCCCCGGACGCTGATGCATATGCTGGGGGGAGGATCTGAGCACCTATGGACATGTCCAGAGTGCAATGAAGATACCACAACTGATAACTGATATACTGCTCTATCCTTGATGGTGCCTCCATTAGATAAATAAATTACCTGGGAAGGTTAACCTGGTCAACAAATGCCTGCAGAAGTCGCAACGGCGCAAGAACGCAGCTCTGCTGTAAACAGGCACAACGCAGTCACATCCAAAAAAAAACTCCGGATGAACGCAGCAGAAGAAGAAGAAAAAGAAGATAAATAAATTGAGATTCAAATAACCAAAACTGAAGCCCTGCAGACATGTTTGTATACACAATATACTTCTTATTCTGCTGCCTTTCAACTGCCAATTGATCATAGGCTTTCCAGCAACTCGTACCACGTCCTTTGTGGATGAGGTAGCCAGGCTTATGCCAGCCCTCCTTTAGTCGCCTCTTATGACATGTATGGTAGGTTACAGTGTTACTATGCTTTTACTTCCTTTATGGGCCGCGGTAACGACAGACACACAATATACCGGTCATGCGTTATTTACAAACCCGGAAGTGTTTTTCTTTACAAATAATCTTCAGCAACTAATGTTTACTATTCTGGCATGAAGAGATCTTGTGGTCTTCACATGTCTCCCATAATTTGTCTCGTTGAGTTTCTCCTGTGGGCCAGATTTCAATTCTGTCTGATAAATTATGGGTAGTCTTGTAGGATGTGTTGTGGTGTTTGCTTTATTGTTCAACAGCTGCAAGTAACAAGTCTGTGAGACACACTTGATGAGGTCCACTCCTAGTCCACAGTATCATGAATCTGAAGATCAAATCTGCTATTATCATCTGTCCAGCTTACTGATGATAAGATGGTGTGTTGGCGTATCAGTTTTGATGTTAGGTTGTCAAATGCATGAGCACAATCAAACAAGGGTTTGATGCCAGCTCTCATCGTTCGCTCTGGCTATCAATTCCTCCAACAGCTCACACTTTGTTTGACTGATGCTGTCATGTTCTGGTCTTCATTTTGTTTTCATCACTTCATTTTCACAGCTTTGTTTAGGAGTGTCTTTGCCTTGTTAAAGTTCTGGTAATTATTAATTCTTAATATGCCAAATAGCGATGTGTTTTAAAGAAATAAGTCATGAAAGAGCAACTTACCGTATGGATTGCCATTGACATTAGTGCCTATAAGCTCACAGGTCTGGCCACAGAGAAATGACAGCGGCTGAGATTCTATAATGAGATCACCATTTCCATCCTTTGCTTCCCTACAGAATAAGAAATTCAGGCTTAGTCTTACACTCATATAATTTCTACTGGGCAGTGGGTCAGAGTATGCTGACAATGAAATACTTTCATTTTTCTTTGAGCAGTAGGATTAATTTTTCTTTGAGCGGTAGGATAAATCTCTTTCCAGTTAGCTAGGCTAGTCACAGGTTTGAACCAACTATGTAAATGATGGAAAGAGGTAATCTCGACATATGAAGTTTTTAACCGGGCACTCTCAAGCTGTTTATGCTTCACCTCAACCCCACAAGGTACAAGATGAGATGATGATGACAATGAAATACCTAAATCTAATGGAGGAAGTATTACCAACCAAGGCATAATCCCAGCCACTTTGTCCTGTGGTGAATTATGACCTGGTTACATGCTAATGTCACTCTAAAGTTCCACATTCACGCTTGTTGTTTAGCTTAGAGGAAGAGAGCTAGACACAGTTTCTGTGGAGATGGTTCTTTGGTACAAAGCAAGAAATCTCTAGACCAACTCACTCCCATAGATGCACATCCTTTGTAAGACTCTGGTGACCTGAACACTAATGCATAAGATTGAGTTAAAGCTCACGTCTTCAAAAGGATTCTTCTTCTTTGTTCACCTTTGGATGTCAGTATGAATAAATGCAAAGAAAGCAGCAATCAACTGAAGCTTGTTGACATCTCCAAAGAGTTTGTCCTGAAATGGAGCAGGTGTAGGCTAAAATACTTTTCTCTGTTCTGCATATGTTGGACACTTCTGCAACAAATGTTTAGCTGTTATTTTACCAGTTCCACAGTTACATTCAATGGTATCGCCTATCTTTAGTTAATTAAACATTAATTATTGAAGGATTCACAGACAACAACCCTAATTATTCAACCAGAAGTAGTTTATAAGTGATCCAAACTAGTTCACAAAATTACAGGGACAAGCAACTCTCTCCATCTAAGAATACTGCCAGGCCTTCCTCGACTGGTCCCTTCTGACACCCTCTCATGTTCATATCTGTCAATTCATTCCATACTAAGCAGTGCATCAATAATTTATTGGGTACTTGGGATATGATGCATGTTTCTTCATTGTATATATCCCAGCCATTTGTTAAACAGACTAATTCTTACTGTATATTCTTCTGTCCCATTACATCAGCATGTTAATTCTTCATACACACAGTATAATTTATTGTAAAAACAATTGCTCAGGACAGAAAAACTTTAGGACATAACAGGCTGACATAACTCTTGTTCAACAAACTAAAGAAAGCAGAGGCTGATGCATACAGCAGTGAAATTAGTAAAAAGATGGTAAAACATTTGCTGCAAGAGTGTCCCATATGTACAGAACAGAGAGAGAGTTACATGTTTTACTTACATCCACTTCATTTGAGGACAAACTCTATTGTGATATTAGCAACTGCCAGTTGACTGCTGCTTTCTTTAATTATAATCTGATTAATATAAGAATATGTATGAAGAAGAAAAGGAAGAAGAAGAAATAGAGAGAGTGAGAGAAAGAGAGAAAATAAAGACTTTAAGTAGCAACTACATCAGTTGTCAGTATTTACAGGGGAAACAAATACAAGTTTGGCCTTGGTTAACCTGTTTCTTCAGCGTCATTTATAATTGAGATCCATTTCTGTGGAATTTTATTATCTCTTCTTTCTTTGCTCTCTTTCGAGTTAGCCCTAAGCAAGACTGGTTATATTTTTCCTGCTGTGTTCGTCAGGAACGATTAGATCTTTTGGGGCTCACGCTGACTAGCATTTTCTTTACTGCCTTGAGGTGGTCTTAATGAGGATTGACCCTGAGAAGGACCTGCCAGATTCATTAGCCTCCCAGTTGCTTTCTCCCAATGGACTGGTCTCATATAGTTCTCACTCCTTCAGTCCCCACAAGGACTGGTTTTGAACTCGCAACTACATGGAACAGAATAGTTTGCATACACTCATTCATACAACTAAATACACTGGACATTTGTCTGACCTTACACTAATTTTGCATTTATAAATTTATGTGCTGGAACCCAACCAAAGTCTATCTGATAGTACAATATTAACTGGGGGTCACAGTGACTAGCATGCTTGCCTACCAACTTGGTGGTCATGGCTATGATTTTGCATCAATGCAGATTTGTAAAATTGACCTGGGAGTCATCCCAAAATGGGTACCAGGAAATGTATTGAGGAAAACAATGCGGCCAATGTGACACTGACAATACACATCAAGCGCTGATTGATCTGTTAAAACATAGGATTATCATCATATACCTAATATGCCTCAAACCATATGCTTGCTTGTGATCGCTGACTGTGAACTCCAGTGCGAAGTATGTCGGATGAAGACATCCTGTTGTCCAACATCAGTGTGATGCCATACAGGATCTGAGGTTTGCGTGGGTATCCGTTGTACCATGTCTGGCTTATTGGTGTGCAGACTGGTGGTTCCTCGCTATGCAGGCAGATACTCTCCGGCTTCGGAAGAATCAGTGATCCTATTACGTTAGCCAGGACCCCGAAGGGACCTGTTGCCCAGGACGCGCTAGTAGGTCTTGGCCAGTATAGAACCTGGCCTTTGTGCCTTGGAAACACCTCTGCGTCCCCCTCAAATAATATAAAATATTTCTTTTACTCACAATATTCACTACTCACTGATGAAACTCTTATACGACTCTTCTGTCAGTACATTAGCACAACTGAAAACCTTGGTGGTTAATTATGCATGTTATGCAAGTGATGGACACAACCAGGAAGCTGTAAAGACGGTATGCATGCTTTTTTATTCTGTAAAGGAAGTTTCCATGGCGAAGTGGTTACTTCACCAGCTTCGAAAGGTTGTGGGTTTGATTCTGGCCTACTCAAAAAATATGAGATAAAAACCTGGTGCAATGAAGTTGATGCTCATGGATTTTGAACCCCCATGTCCGGGAAGGTTAACTCGGTCAACAAATGCCCACAGAAGTCAGATGTGTCGGCCTAATGGCGCAAGAACACAGCCCTGCTATAAACAGGTACAACGCAATGTCATCCGAAAAACTCTCCGGGTGAATGCAGAAGAAGAAGAACCCCAATGTTTTGTTTTCATACACAAACAACTGAAAATATATACCTCAGCACAAGAGCCAGACCCAAAGTTAAATCAACAGCAGAGAGATGCCAGCAGTCTTGTCTTGAAGTTGGCTGAACTGGGATCCAACCTGAGCAACATAATTTTGCAAATATGTATAACTGAAATGTTAATCAACACAAGACAGACTTACAACTAGCATTAATCAACACAAATACAAAAGAGACACAATAAATTTTAATTAAAGCAAACAAAAACAGATATAAATACAAACATATTACAAATACCAAATCCAATAGTGCTAAAAATATATGCTAAATTATTTAAGTGCCGACAATCAGCAAAAAACAAACCTGGAGTGTGTCCAATGTTGTCAGGCATCACTACACCATTTCTGATCTCAAGGCGACTTGCTGGAATCCAAAAATCTGGCACTTCCTGACAATGTGAATTATAAATAAATATAAATAAGTCACACTTACATTGCTAAGTTATGTATAAAATGACACAAAGACTTTTCTTTCTTCTTCTTTCGTCTTCCAATGAAGCATAGGCCATCAACCAATTATGCCAATACCCTTGTAAACTTGATCATGATTGGTTGGATTTTCTAGCTAAATTTTCTATGGAATGGGGTAGCCAGTCTCATGGCAACCCTCCTTGGTCACCTCTTTAGACATTGTGGTAGGTTATTTTGTTGCTGTTCTTGTTGCATTCTCTCACTTTGAACTCAAGCATAGTCCATACGCATGCTGCTACTTTTAGTGCATTGGACTGATTTTTGTGTGTGGATTAGCTTTCCCTGTTACCAGTGTCCCTCGCCATCATGTGATCCCACTCTGACTTCTGAGGTACTTGTAATTTACATCCCCTAGTTACGGATGCAACATTTTAGTCCAGCTGACCGACGCAGGGGTTGAACCTGCTACCTTGGCATGAGCACACCAGAAGCGTAAGAGCGAGCATTCTTATTCATTCGGCAATGCTGTCCATCTGCTTCCTTTAAGGACCCAATTAACATATGGGTGACATATAATACCTGAATAATAACCCACATGTGCCCAACTAAAACATGAGCGACACATATAATACCCTAATAACAACTCTAACAAAAACTTTCACACATGAATGGTTGAAAGGGATAGATATGTAAATCAAGCTGTCAAACAGTAAGAAATACTGGGCAAGTGAGAAAGCATTGCACCAAGGAAACCATTCACAAAGCAATATGTATAGATTATCAATGCAGACATATATGGAATTAAAGAGTGGTACAAGGCAGACAACTGTGAGTGGAATGATCAGGAAGCCCTACAAGTACAATAATTGATGATGATCACTCATACAACACACCTTGAAATCTTTGGCAGGATC
Source organism: Cepaea nemoralis (assembly GCA_014155875.1). Lineage (NCBI taxonomy): Eukaryota > Metazoa > Mollusca > Gastropoda > Stylommatophora > Helicidae > Cepaea > Cepaea nemoralis. The sequence continues at coordinate 134,406 of JACEFZ010005127.1, forward strand.
CCAAGAAAATTCTGATGCCAATAGCTCCTCCTTGTCTTTCAATTTCTGTTGAGATTTCTTAAACTGTGTAAATCTTTTTGCACCCAATTTGTTTGGCTTACGATCATGCCTTGCCCATAACCATGGTCGACCTGTTCACATGAATAAATTACAGACATGTTAGTTATTAATAATTAAAATATGGGACAGTTAAAGTTATATACTTACAAAGAAGACAATGGAAAATAAGATGTAAGAGGAGTGTAAGTTGGAAGCAGCTATGGAGGTTTAGCATGGCCGAATAGATAAAAGCACTCATTCTTAAACATCCGGTTTGTTGATGCCGAAGTAGTGGATTCAACTCCAACACCGGTCAGATGGACTAAAATGTTGACTTATCATACTTGACTTGGGGTCATAAATTACAAGTACCTCTAAAGTTGGAATGGGCCCGCCTGATGGTGAGGGACACTGGTAATAGGGAAAGGTAATCCACATGCAAAAATCAGTCCGGTCTACTAAAAGTAGTAACACATGTATGGACTTGCTTGAGATAAAACAAACGAAAGGCACCTATGACACTGTTAACTTCACAGTAAAAATAAAAAAGTTCAGTCAAAGACTTACCACAGTGATGTGAACAATGTCCTATTACATTCATCACGTGCCATGCTGTTAAGTATGGAGGATCGTAGTTCACCATTTCACACGATCATCAAGCTCTATGATTTTGTCCAGACCTTGCTATTTAGCCAAACCATACAGATACTTATCTCTTTGAATAATGAAGACACAAACAATAGATTGCACAATTTATTGCCTGGCATATTTCGCTGCATCTCGTCAGGTATATACTACAGAATTCACATAACATAAAGTAAAATAACTAGATGCATCCTTCAAGCTGAAATATGCACATGTTCGCTCAGTAATGTCAATTGTCTACCATAGTAATTTTAAATTGACTAACATGTCTTTCTGTTTGCACAAAAACTGGCGTATGTAGATTAATCATTATGGCTTCTGCAAACTTTAACAAGCGACTATTATTTGTGTTAAACAAAGCGTGAAAGGCACTGTCTCTATCAATCACATGACCACTTTCCAACACATGCCTAGTAATTGATGAAGCGGGAAGTTTCCGGTGTGTTGGCCTCCCTAGCCTCTAATCGCCTGTGTGTAGTATGTTATTTTCCCATCAAATTTTGATGAACTTTGAGTATCAGATCATGACAATTCGAGAAGAAGTGTAACAGAGCACCATCTCTGTTGGGGATTTAGTGAGTTAATGGATGCTGTGCAAAATGGGGAAATAGCTTTGTGAACGCGCGAGCACGATTAGTTTTAGGTATCTAGGGTTGCTCACGCGTTGACGTAAACAGTCTTCCATATTAGCTGTTTATAAGAACAAGATGTATGATTTTCATCTGGACGGTATTTTTATAAACTGATGTCAAATAAACTTGAATACATCGTCAAGTTGGACTTTGTTATCTATCGACACGTGCCATCAATTGTATACAGCAGCCTTGTTCTTCTATAACACTGTTATAGAGACTATTTTGTTGCCGTAGACCTCAGGATTCCAACATATGGGTCGCTGCGGGAATCATCTTGCACAAGCGGAGACTTCTTTTGACCGCGTCTGGAAAATGGATGCATACTATTTTTGTTGATTATATTTGAGAGACGCAGCAACTGAAAGCCCGCCCAAGGGTAGTTGTTGTGATTTCTCAGGCTACTCAGTATTGCTTAACTAAGGTACCGATGTTCTGTGGCCATGCCTGAGTCATTGTTACACAGTGGCCTGATGCTTGACGTACAGTGATTTTTGCTGAACTCGAAGCCAATTGGAGTAACTCACTGCTTCTTCACGTCGTCACTCTTGGATGATGCCGCTGGTGAATACATCCTCCACCTTATAAACCTGGGGCGTTACTGTGAGAATTGTCTAGCTGCAGCCGGATAATCAGATCTAATCGGACAGCAAAGACACGATAACGCTAAACTTTACACAAGTACAAACGTTGCCTCAGCCCAGTTAATTTTTTTGAGGTCACTCAAGGTCGGCTGTTACTCCAGGTCAGTAAAATTTTTGAGACTGCTCAAGTTATCTCAAGTCAGTAACATTTTTGAGACTGCTCAGGTTATCTCAAGTCAGTAAAATTTTTGAGACTGCTCAAGTTATCTCAAGTCAGTAAAATTAAAATTTTCCAGAATGGCGATTAATTTGAACTGGCCATTTTTGAAGCCACTGCAGCTAAATTGTTTTAGTGAAGAGAGTTTCCATCGAAGGCCATCCAAGGCGGCAGTCAAGAACCCGGCTAGGGGCGAATTGTCAGTGAAAAAAAGCTTTCCATCAAAGATCCACCGAGAACCGGCAGTCAAATAGTTCATTACTCTGTCGATTGGGCCATATCTTTTGGACGCTGTACTGTACTGCGTGAGCCTTAACGTCATTTTCACCCAGGAACGTAAGACAGGCATCTGGTCAGTTTGTTAAGCTAAGAAATGATCGAGCAAACAACAGAACAGTGTGCGTAAGTGAGGAATTGAAGCAAGTATAATAATTAACTTATGAAATTGGTTAGTTTAGAATAACGATATTAACAACATTACCAATTGAACAAAGTACAAACTTAATAGTTTAAATTAAGTTATAGAACTTGCTTAGTTTAGGATAATATTGTATTAATATATATTGGCATACTATATTGTGTTGTACTGGTGTATTTTGTATTTCAGATTTTAATATGGAAGCCCAGGACCTTTCTTTAGGACAGGTGCTTGGTGGTGTAGGTAGGGCCATATCAAAATTAGACACAATATTGAAACAGCAAAGTGTAGCTGTTGACATCGAGAAGTTTAGTGGACAAGCGAAATATTTTAAGAAATGGGTTGTATCCATTGAAAAACATGCTTATCTAGTGCACACTACAGATGAGGATAAGAAAAATTTAGCTTATAGGACTAGTGCATCGCCTGTCTCTGATCATATTCGAAGAAAATTAGAAGCAGGAACTGATGAGACGTGGGCGCAATTTAAGGATGATCTAGCCCACAAGTATGCGGAGATCACAGATCCACAACATGCTTTCTCAGTATTAAGACAATCTAAACAACATGATGGAGAAAGTGTTCAGTTGTTTAGTGACAGGCTGATTAATTTAGCAGAGGAAGCATTCATAGGGCAGAATGTTCAAGGCGGGGAAGTAGAGAGAATGCTGGTTGGAATTTTTGTTGATGGGATAAAGTCAGATGGACTTAAATTTAAACTTATGAGGGAAAATCCTGCAAGATTATCACAGGTACGCTAGACTCAGCACAGAATTTGCATGGAAACAGATTAACTAATTATGAATGCTTGTACTAGACTTGACGTATTGTTTGAGGTGGCTTGACTCAGAGCTGTTAGAAGAAAAACAGGAGTATAAATATGATATGACGTGATGTCTGAGATAGAATTTAAGTTTCGTTGGTTGGTTTGAGAAGCAAATATAGTAGCATTGATGGAGGTGAGAGAATCCAACGCGTTAATAGTGTAGGATAAAGAGGTTGAGGAGAAGTGAGTAAGCAGTTGAGTGTCAGAGTGATTTGGTTGGTTATGCGTTGTCGTTGCGTGTGTAAATGTATAGACAAACTTGTGTTCGTCGTGCTGATTAGAGAATGAAGTGAAGTTTCTAAACGTCATCTAGTTGGAATGCATGGATAGAACGATGTCGGGTGATGATTAGTAGTAGTAGCGCATGCATGTACGAGGCGTTTGGTATATCTTGTGTCACTGTTTGAGCAAGCATAAAATACGACTGCCGTGAGAATATGCGAAGAATGGCTGAGTAGTGACACTGATAAAGCATACTGGTGATTTCGTGGAGGACAGAGTAAGTGAGTATGCGAAAGTTGGGAGGTAGAGAGAAGATGATTGTAAATTTGTGATATCTTTTGTTTAGAATGTGTGGTGTTGGACAGAATTAATGAATATTCTATGACAGAGATAATGAAGATAGGGAAGTAACGTTCCGTTTGTGTTTTAGGAAGCAGATTCCATGTCGTTGGCAGATGTGAGTGTGCGGAGAAAGTGATTGTCAGCGAGTAAAAGGTATAGACAGCAGAATTAAGGTATTGAATGATGGGGGTTGGTGAGGAATTGGTTGTCTGAGTTAAGTTGTGAAGAGAAGACGTTGAAAATTGATCGTTGAATAAGCGAGTGAAGATGGTAAAGGAAATTGAGGAGTAATGGCGAGAGAGACAGAAGTGAGTAATTCTGAGAAAATATTATGTAAGATGCATGTGAATCGTTAGAAGCATGTAGGATGTAAAGCTGACAAGGAGAGATATAGGCTGCTTGTGAATGCTGATTGCTAGAGCTAATGTGTTGTTTGAGCAGAGGAAGAAGAGAACGTGACTAACCAGCTGAACGGCAGAGTATTATAATTGTGAGTGACGTGACTCCCGTCGCAGTGTGAGTGAATGAACTTAGGAGGGAGTGTAACCTTGACTTGTTGGGGTGAGATGATGGAGAGTAGTGATGATGTGGGAGAATGAAACGTTAGTTGCGTCGTGTGGACAAGAAACTTAAAAGTAGAATTAGTTCTTGGTACAAATTAAATTCAGGGGAAACAATTAGATTAGGAAATAGCTGTGCTGAGTTGCAGTTTCCCTTGATGAGTAGATGAGTTGTGGTGTGATGAAATAACCACACTAGTTAGTAAATGGAGCAATTTCAGTAATTGTTTCCTTCATATTTCAAATACAGTGGTGTCGTTATGAGTTAGTTTTGTAAGAGATGGAATATTATGAAGGGAGATAATCAATGGTTTGACTTGCAAATAGACTGATAGAAAATATTTTGCAGATAGCAAGATGAAAATTGTTTGCTTTAAAGAGGAAATTTGTAATTGATGAAATACGGTAGCTGTGAATTACAGATAAATTATAGAAACAGGTAGCCTGATTAATGGTTGTTTATGAGTTGTCTTGATGAGTAGACATGATGTTGTATATTTTGGTAATAGGTTGAGTAATAGGGATGTCAATTCTCGTGTGAATCTTGAAGATGTATTCTTTATTGCCATTTAGTTTTGAAATTTGACTTGTTGAGTTCTCCTCAGGTTAGAGAAGACATTGATGTTGAAATGGCAATGCTAGAGAGAAATCTAGCGTTATTGAAAAAGTGGAGATAGGATGATGGAGTAGACTGCAGATTGCAGGAGAATTTCTTTTGGAGGATTTAAAATGCGTGACCTGTGTTGGAAGACAAAACAGTCTTCTTATATATAGTAGCTGTAGATTACAGATGTGTTAAGTTAGGTTTTCGTAGAGTATAATGCATTGCATCATTTATAATGTAGTGTATTATTTTTGATTGAATTGGTTCTGTGAAATGGTTATTATTTGATTTTAGAAGAAGACTTGTTGTGTTTTCTTTATTTTAGGGTAATTTAGCAGTCCGTAAAAGAGACCGTTATTGTTTATATTGATTTAAATTGATGATAATGTGACTATGTACATTATGTTGGGGATAAAACCATATATGTGACAATATTTGGGGGGAAAGAGTTCTGTTTGGATTACGCTTGGTTTAATAACTTTTGTAACTTGTGCTTTCAGTTATTTTGACTTAATTGAGTTCACCATATTAATTTGATGATTGTTAAGACTTGGTTAACAAGAAAATTATTAGTTTGTTCTGAGTATACAATAGAATTAGTAAGAGTAATAAGACGGGGCCTTATTTAAAACCCTTCGTTCAGAAAATAGTTAACAAACGACTGAGAACTAGAAGAGAGACACATTCTCCTTGTGAGTAATAAGTTGTAGTAAACATGAGTACCAAAAACTTTGGCCTTGTGCTAGTAAGAAGGCTGCTGCGCCAGTCAGCGTTAATGTTTTGGAATAGGGGGGGTTAATTACATGGTGGCTATGAAGTTTGGAAACACATGCCATGCTTGGATGACAGGGTTTTATAATGGATCCTACACAAATAAAAGTTAGTAGAAATATATGGTTCTGGGGGGTTGAAATAGGAGCTACATTAAGTCAGCATTAATTGAAAATATATGGATTAGATGCCATGTTATATTAAAGAAGAAGAAGTTAACGTGACTAACGTCTATAGGTGGTATAAAAAGAGGCTGCGTTAGTCAGCATCAATGGGAATATAAGGAGCTAGTTAATTGAGAGTGGACATTAATGGGGCTGTAGATAGCAGCACATATGGTTTACTACAAAGTTAGATACGCCCATGAACAAGGATGGTTATAATGGGATGTGAGGGGGTAAATATAGGAGCTGTGATAAGCAGCGTTAATTGGTTTAAAGTATGTTCATAAGAAATGAACATTGTCAATATTATTTTTATGGTTTCATCATGATTGAACATGAGCCATGGGAAATATAGTCATTAATGGTTGTGGATGGCAGCACAAATATTAATATTGAGTATATAAGGAAGAAATTTTGGATAGACTTAATTTATAACAAACAGAAGTATATATTCATGGATTATAAGATGCGTTTTTAAAAAAACTTTATTTATAAAGTTTTTGTGATTGCAAGGGAGGTAAATGTGATTGCTTTCTGACTACTTCTTTATATCTTTATATCTGGGTGCGCACCCCATCTTTTCTGTCTATCCTGTGTTGTTTTGTTGATGTTGAGAGGGATATGAGAGGTTGCATAACGCACGACAAATTTCCAATTGTGTTTATATACCAACGGTTTTGATGAACATATGTATATATGAAATGAAATATCTAGATAGATTCCTTATAAATTGTTTTAGAAAAATGAAATTTTGTATACATAAACGAAGAAGAAGTATGACTTCACAAAGGTCTGTGAAGAAACATAGCGGTTTGCTATAAGATATAAGTAGACAAGTAGACTCTTAGGAATAGAAAGAGTAATAACTAAAGCTCACTGGGTAATAAAGGGTTAGTTTAGGATGAGTAAGCGGGTTGAGAGAAATACATTAGGTGAGTAGGTTAGGGATTAAGACTTTTTAAGAAAAAGTCTTGTTGAGGATAGGGAGGAATGTAACAGAGCACCATCTCTGTTGGGGATTTAGTGAGTTAATGGATGCTGTGCAAAATGGGGAAATAGCTTTGTGAACGCGTGAGCACGATTAGTTTTAGGTAACTAGGGTTGCTCACGCGTTGACGTAAACAGTCTTCCATATTAGCCGTCTATAAGAACAAGACGTATGATTTTCATCTGGACGGTATTTTTATAAACTGATGTCAAATAAACTTGAATATATCGTCAAGTTGGACTTTGTTATCTATCGACACGTGCCATCAATTGTATACAGCAGCCTTGTTCTTCTATAACACTGTTATAGAAGTGACCAGTTTTCTCCCTCATTACATTTTCTGGTTCACACACAGAGGAAAGCCAGGCCCACATTTTAAACCTCATTATGTCCAAGTGATACCATGACCTGGTTTGCAACCAGTCACAATAACCACAGAAAGGTTTCTTTTACTTCAAAGAATACTTTAGACTTCACATATGGCATTTAGTTAAATACATGCTGGCCAAAAATATAACAACAGCAGCAGTAATAATTACTTCTGTACTTCTGTTTCTTCTCCGTAACCCCGAATACTCTCGTGGTTGACGTGAGCGCACGAGAATTGGAAGCGGTTCGAGTCGCGCCAGTGACTTATGAGAGTATGGAGCCAGTCGCTCAGAAAGCAATGCCAAACTACTGAGCGTAATCTTGCCAAGAAATCACAATCAGCTGAAAGATGCTGATGTTGACAGCGATGTCCTGTAAAGGATATGCAAAAAAAAAAAAAAAAAAACTTCTGTTTCACCAGATTCTCAAGTCTGTAAGTATTTCTCTTGCCTCTAGGAATCTCCAAGGTGAAGTGATCAAGCCGCCTGCCTTGTACCCTGAATGAAGGTGGTGGGTTCAATTATGAGTTTACGTTGTTCGGTTCACGCGTGCAATTTTCTCGGAGACTCCTGGGGTCCGTCGGTGGAGCTGAAAAGTTTGAGCTTTGTGAGACGTTTTTGACAGGCCCCCCCCCCCCCCCCCCTGCGGAAAGAGACGGCAATATGGGGTACAACCCGCTGCAATTAAGTCAATCCTCTTGCCTTTTAAACTGTTTTTTTCCCTCTTGCCCCTTCCCTAGGGTGATGGCGCTCACACAAGCATTTGCAAAAACATGCCAGCATTCATAACATTTATCTCAGCTTTATTACAAGCAAAGACAGTATTTCACCAGATGAAGAACATACTATGTAACTTATCCTCATCCACAGAAGTCAACAGATTTTGTAGAGGAGCATGACTGCATGGTATGGCATCTGATGATGCTGATTCTTTTTTTCAGCTTTCAACTTTGGCTACAAGCAAGATAGGAGCACTTATGGGAAGAGACGGGAGCATTAATCAAGGCGTGGAATGAAAGTGATCTTTTAAAAAGCATTAATGCAAGTGAGTATGATGGTGGGATTAATGAAGCTGGGAAATGATGGTTGAGTTCATGATGTCAGGCACTGATAGTTGATTTAATGACGTCAGGCACTGATGGTTGATTACCTGATGTCAGGCACTGATGGTGTTGATTTCATGATGTCAGGCACTGATGGTTGATTTCATGTCAGGCACTGATGGTGTTGATTTCATGATGTCAGGCACTGATGGTTGATTTCATGATGCCAGGCACTGATGGTATTGATTTCATGATGTCAGGCACTGATGGTTGATTTCATGATGCCAGGCACTGATGGTATTGATTTCATGTCAGGTGCTGATGGTGTTGATTTCATGATGTCAGGTACTGATGGTTGATTTTATGATGTCAGGCACTGATGGTTGATTTCATGATGTCAGGCACTGATGGTTGACTTCATGATGGCAGGCACTGATGGTTGATTTCATGATGTAAGGCACTGATGGTTGATTTCATGTCAGGAATTGATATATATCTATATAACATTAGTGCTCCTGCCTCCTCCCATAAGAGCTCCTATCTTGCTTGTAGCCGGAGTTGTACCCTGGCTTTGAAAGCTGAAAAAAATCGACATCATCATTGTAGTGAAATACTGAAGAGTTAATGATTCCCAGATGGACGACTGCATACACCGACTACCCAGGTAGGAGAAGGGTTAACAAAGGAGAGACAAGGCGCATGTGTTTATAGGTCAAGACACAGAAGGGGCCGGCTAACCGCGCAGGTAAAACGGTCGAGTGGAAAGATTGGTTTGGGACAAAGGCCGACAGTATTATGGGACAAGCATATTGCAGTATGGATGGGAAACGGTCCCGAGCTGTAATTTTCCACTAACAATGATAATGCAGTCTGGATGTGAGGTGTCCAGCAATGTCAAGGACTATGCGGCATAAATGACCGATATAAAGAGGGTCAATTCTTTGTGTAAAGTTAGTGTGTGTTCCAAACTGACCTGAAGGAGATATGTTCTTGAGTGGGAATAGAAATACACGTCCCTAATGATGGAAAGAGGGGATAATAGTGTGTTATTCGCTAAGTGTTTTTTCGATTCCAGGAACATAGATGCCTAAATAAGGTATAAAGATATTAGATATAGTTTAGCATAGGAATATAGATGTGAATGAATAGCCTTTACCATTGCTTTCTATTAGTAGATAGTTTAGACTTTGGTGAATTCATATGTCTTATGCGGGTGTTCACTTCGGAAGCCTTGTCATTATGGCTGGAGAAGGACACTTGCATAAGTAGTAGAAAGGGGCGGACGCTTATCACTGGATTTGTTATACTTTTCCAGGTTCCACTCTCCTAGTGAAAGCAGAGAAGAGATGAAGAGGAATACCCTTGAACAAATAAAGTACTTACATGGAACCAAACAGAATAGGAACATATTTACGATGAAGAAAGAAATAAGTTAAATAAAATACAGAACACTGTATGCTCAACCGAATATACCACTAAGGCCCTGAAAGGGAAGAGAGGTTAACCTGTGGCAAGCAGGGATACTTAAAACTACATACATCTTATATGTATAATGAAGAAAGAATAGACAAGTAAGAACAGTGCTATTACTAAAAGACTATAAGAAGAACTGTGACAATGTGGTGGTTTTTTCGATGATGGATACTTACCGTCATGAAACAGATTCAGGTGCATTCATAAACTTACGGGACTTTTATTACGGTACCTTGACTCTGTGGTGAACAGTTTTTGTGTCAAACAATCACGGATTTACCATTAGATGCAAGCATACGGATCATCCGGGTGAGCTCTGTCCTGTTTGATGTGCTGTCCTGTGATCTTGAAGAATGAAAGGGCGAGAAGCAACCACGCTGATAGACATTCAGAGTTCATAACTGGCAACCACACTAGAAGAACATACCAACTACATAGACAATATCCATACATACACCAGACATAGTTTTTTATTAATAAATCGTTTATCTTATCGTTGAAAGGAACTGTTGTCGGAGTATGTGTTGAGGGAATAATAGAGAGAGTGAAAGAAATAGATATATGGAAGGGAAGACAGAAGAGAGGAGTGTAGACCAAAGTCAGTCAATAATCCCAACAGATAATCAGTTTAAAGATGTGCTTGTTGAGTCCAGTCTTCTCTCGGGATTTTAACAGGACAATCATGTGCCATGCCATGCAGTCATGCCAAGGCTATGATATTACAGTGTCTGCCTCAGGCTGAGAAGGTGCTGGGTTAGAGCCCAATGTAGAAATGGACAATTGTCCAAGAACCACTGATATCTAATGTTAACACACATCCCTCTTGGGAAATAAGATTGAATAGTCTTCTCGATTAGGGTGACAAACAGGAAGTTGAGTGTGCAAGTTATGGTCATTAAAAATGCATAGCAGTTAAAAATCGCAAACAGTAGGCCATAAGACCATTGCCATGGCAAAATTGTTAGGAAATAATGATCTACCCATAGGTAGATAGAGCCTTCTACTATTGATGGAATCTACCTAGGAGAAGTAAACCCTACACATATGCATGCGGAGGTCGGACACACTGACCTTTGAGATGCATAATTAGGTGTTTTGCACTGCCCTGAAAGAAGGAGCAAAGAGGTAAACAATACAGTTTATTAATACGTGCCAAAAATATGAATTTTGTTTTCGTATCCTTCTTTGTTGTGATTTTACCTTGAAATTCTGCTATTAGGCAACATGTGCCATCCAACTTTTCTGTAACTTTTGCTGATGCCACATCATCTCTGTTAGCCCTGTCTGTCAGTTGCCTGGTGGCTGAAACCTTGAATGGTTGGTATTTTCTTTTGCTGGAGGTTTCTTCTGTTACAGCGGTCACATAGACACAGGAGATTTTCTGCTGGACAGGATTCATCTTTCTCCTGCTGTTGATGGAGACATATATTTATTAAATCTGTTCTGGAACAGGCAGTTGTTATTTAAAAGTAACAATATTTTGAAGGAGCTAAAGTAACAACTATCTGGGACAGCACAAGTTAAAACAACAGAAACATTTAACTTAACAGCTGTGACTAATAAAACAACAGAAACATTTAATTTAACAGCTGTGACTAACTGGATAGAGCGGACTGTCTACAATTCAAGGAGTAAAGAAAACAAAATATTCTGCTCATATAAGCAGTATCTGATCGCCTGTGAGAAGATATGCCTGAGTTATTCATATTCTTCTTCAGTCTCACGACCCTATCTTTGAGTCTTCAAGATGCAGTGTCAGATGTGTTTGATGTCAAGGTCTTCCACTACTCGCTATTTTCAAGAACATGTTTAAATATGGCAACGCTGTAGTATGTCCATTCTTTAATGCCACAAGTCCAGGATTTCTTATGCCTGCCTCGTTGCCACTAACCCTCACCTGTACCCAGGAAAATAGTTTTTGACAAAGAATCGTGATAAGTAACGTGATCAATGTCCATGTGTTGCGGGAAAATAATAACATTAAAGGGGGGTCATCATGGTGAAGTTGTCAAGCCCCCCGGCCTCATGTTTTGAAGGCCATGGGTTTGTTATCATACTGTGTTGTTAAGAGCATCAGTGCACATTTTCCGGAGACCTTTCGGGAGTTATCATTTGTGCTTTGTGTAATGCTCTCAGTCGGTGGCTTACCGTTCAATGGAGAGAAGCCAACCTAGTGCAATGAAGTTCACTCTCTTCCTTTAACAGTAAACTTTAGGGACACTGTAACCTACTTTGCATATCATAAGAGGTGATGGGGGGAGCTATGGCTGAGAGGTTACCATGACCACGTCGAGCTCACAAGGTACAGGGTTCAACCCCAGCATAAGGCTGGGAATGTTTCCTAGAACCATTGGTACCTATTGACATCATAAATCCCCTGATCTTTTGGCTAGTGAAATCAGATAACCAGCCTTCTCGGATATGGGCAAAAAACAGGAAATCTTGTGTGTAAGTTGTGTATGTTAAAAATTCCACGGCAGTTGAAAATTGCAAAGGGTAGGCCATAAGGCCGCTGCCTGGGTAGAAAGAAAACTTATCCATGTGTAGTCAGAGCCAGTTACCTTTGATGGAATCTGCCAGATGAAGCCAACTTAACACAAAATGCAAAGCTGAACACACAGACTTTTAAGATGCATAACTAAATGTGACACCCCCCCCCCCCCCCCCCCCCCAAAAAAAAAAAGAAGAGGCACAAAGAAGAAGAGGCAAGTAAGTAGGGTTGGCCTGAGACTGGCTACCACATCCCATAGAAAACTGTAGCTGCAAGATCCAACTAGTCACAAACAGGTCCACATAGGGGTGGTGTCAGTTGCTTAAGGGCCTATGCTCTATTAGGAGATGAAAGGCAGCAGCAGAAAGAAGAACATGGCCAAACCAGAAACATTTTGCTTATTTTAACACTCACAAGAGTGGTTCTTGGCAGCCTTCATAAGCATTTATCATTCCTTACCAAAGGCAATTTATGTGTTACGTTAGTTAGTTGCGGTTCCAACTTCACGGCAAAGGGTCACCCCCATAATGCTCCGTTCCTGTGCCAGTGAATATCATACAAAATGTTCCTCGCTGCCCCATGACAAAAGTGGAACAAACAGTAGTACCGACAAGCCAACAACACGCAAAGGCAAGTACATGCATAAGGCCACTGCCAGAATGCCAACACAACAGTCCACCACAAAAATTACAGTTCATCGTCGATGGAAGTGGCAGTCACTAGAAAATCATTATGTATTAATTAATGCTTGCAAATAGGTAGACAATGATTAGGTATTGATACCTACTCCATTTGTAAAAGAATCATTGTCTCAGTATACCAAATCAAACTGCATTTATAAATTCCAGTATGAGTGCCAAACAACTTACATGGGTATAATGGAAAGACAACTAGCAAATTGAGTAGCCAAACATATATTAATGTGGGTGGAAAAGAGAGTTAATCAGTCTTCAGGAGTCCCTGTGCAGCCAAAAGGCTATAAAACGCCATCATCACAGATCACTCAACACCCAATAAAATAAGGCCATTGGGTGATAAAAAAATGTGTTCCATATCCAGTAATCGATGAACAATAAACGATCGTTCAAATCTAGCGAGGCATTAGCAATTAGTTGGTTCCAGCCTGTTTTGAGCACACAGAAAGAGTTTGTGGTCAATTTAAAATGACCATGGGGATAACAGATGTTCAACATTTGAACAATACTTATGACTGTGTTTTAATTGTTTCAGCTTAAGTATTAATCATTTTTTCACTTCATATGATATATATCTCTGCTGAATGCACCTGATGAGATGCAGCAACATATGCCAGGCAATAAATCGTGCAACATATTGTTTGTGGCTTCTGTGTTTAAATTAACTAAGGGAATACATTGTAGTGATTTATGTGTTACACAACAGTGATGTCAGTGTTAGGTCGCATGCCATTAAAGTGCTCAAACAGTATTTTCCTCTTTGGTCATATTAAATTATATGACTGGCAGACAAACATTAATATCTCAGCTTAGAACTGATGTGCAGATTTGAATGATGTACCATTAAATTTGGTTTTTCAAGAGGTATCCAACTATGGCCGTTCTGTGGCAAAGGGGGTTACAGATGCAATTCGTAATCTCACATACCGCAGTTGAAACACAGCTGTAGGTGATTTAGCAGCAGACCACCTTGTGCTGGTTTTCATAAAATAGTATAGAGCACTATAGAGCATAAAATAGAGTCCTGTCGTTCAGAAAGCACAGGTAAACTACTGAACATAAGAATAAAAACAGCCAAAAATGCTGTTGACTGTGACATCCTGTAAAGGATATGCAACAAATTTTGAAATCCACCTATGCAGGTTGCATAACTGAAACACAATTTAGAAAATGTTACTGAAAAGGCTACATTATGAATTGTCACTTTGATGGATTTAATTAACCCGCAGATTTAATTAAACATGTTTCCAGTCCACAACAACTATACTTAACTTTTATACTTATATTTTCATGTAGTGTTTTTTATGTAATTGTATCTGTATGTGTTTGTTGTTTCCGTGTTGACAAAGGCTTTTGGCTTTGTTGCTTGTGACTGTTTTCTAGTAAAGCTTACCGTCTATTGAAACTTCTCGTTTTTTGTGGTGATTCCTACTACGGTTCAGGTTTGCTGAATTTAACCGGAAATATATTTGCGGATTTGTTCTGCAACTATTTTTGTGTCTCCGATTTAAGGAGATTTAGAGTACTCATGATGTTAAATTCCCTGATTATTTCAAGATCATGTTAAAAAAGGGACCAATTACTTTACAGTTTTTCCCTCCAGGCTTAATATATTGTGTTCATCTCGTGTTTCTGGAATTCATTTCCTACACATAGATTCAGAGTGACTTTTTCAGACATAACTAGACCCCTAAATCACATGTTATGTAGATGTCTGTGTTTGTTCTAGTATGTATTATTAGATTTAGCATCCATTTTTACGTGAATTGTGTAATTTTCGACTATTAAAGTTGGGGGGCACATCCCAAACTAAAATGATGAAGATTGCATTATGTAATGATTTAACAGTAATGTGATATTTCAATGGTGGGAAATAGCGGTTTCCTTGACAGCGATGATTATTGTTATGGAATATACACAGTAACTTGAATGCCAATGAATCCATCTTTGCATTCAACATCCAGATTTATGTGTAATTTTTCATCACTCTACAGTCGGGATCGTTTATTTTTGGGTAACTTGTTATGGCAAATTCTCTTGTCAAAATGGATCCCCTCCTCGCGCTAACAAGACAGTGTGTGCAGTAGCCTGCGCGGTCTGACGTCATCACAGCATGACCTGGAGTATATATATATATATATATATATATATATATCTGTGTGTGCATGTGCATATATATATATATAAACTGGCAGCAGTTATCTTTCCTTGAGTTAGACATCAGCAGTTTTAATCCCTCTTGGCGTCAGTATAACCAAGAGTTATGTGAGTGTGTAGGAGGTCACACTTTGTGAAAGGGTCAAAATCGTAGTTTGCTCTTTGTTCATATTAAATGATAAACTGACACACAAACATTAATATCTTAGCTCTGCTTAGAATTGACCTACAGACTTAACTGACTAAAAAATCAATCACTGTCAAAATCGAAGTTTGCTCTTTGTTCATATTATAAATGATAAACTGACACACAAACATTAATATCTCCGCTTAGAATTGAACTACTGACTTGAATAAGGTACCGTTGGATTTTTTATTTGGGAGAGTTTATTCGCAGGGCTCTGCGAATAGACGCTTTGTTTATTCGCAGGGCCCTACACCGGAAATAATCACGTGACCAGCACATAGGGCCCTCCGAATAGACGCTTTGTTTATTCGATTTTTGACTGACTGCTTTCGACTGACTGGCCTCATGAATTAACAAATAAACAAGGAAATGCTACGCATATGAAGTGCAGGAAAACCTGGTATATGTGAAGCGGGTTGAAAAGAGAGAAGAGAGAGATAGATAATGAAGATAGTGTGCGAGACAGAGATATGAGAAAGATGTGTTGAAAGACATAAAAAAGTGATAAAGGCAAGAAAGAGAGAGAGAGAGAGATGTCTGTATGCCTCTCTATATGTCCGCCTGTCTGTATGCCTGCCTATCTGCCTACTTAACCACTTTCGTGTCTAACTACCCACCTACCTAACCAACTATGAATATTACAAAGAATTATCGCCGAAGCAACGGAGTACGTGCTTTGTGCTCGATACTTTTGACAACAGCCAGCGGGGAGAGAATGAAGCGGAGGAGAAGAGGTAGGGGAGAGGGGGGAAGGAAAAGGAAGAAGAGGGCTGGAGGAAAACGGATCGTTTGGGACTCAAAAATGTGTGGGTTGGGTATTGGAATTGCCGTAGTGCAAAGCAACGAGGACCAATACTGGAGACCCTGTCGGTGTGACTCTGTTATGATTAATTGCTGAAAAATAAAAAATAAAAAATGTCCGGCAAGGAAACGAACGATTGACATTTGACTTTCATCCAATTAATTGCTGAACAATTTAAAAAAAAAAATGTCTGGCAAGGAAACGAACCTCGAGCTCCCGCCCATCTGGCGGGGACACTATCAACTATGCCACTGACGACACGTTTTCCAGTCAACGAAAATGTATAATATAGCCGCAAACTTACGTTAAATCACGTGACCAGCCGTGCCCTGCGAATAGACGCTTTGTTTATTCGCAGGGCCCTACGAATAGACACTTTGTTTATTCGCAGGGCCCTGCGAATAGACACTTCCTTTTTATTTCTTTTTTCAAGAGGTATCCAACTATAGTATGGTTCATCCCCCTCTGGTGACTTGCAGGATAACTGAGACGGCCGCCCAGAAAGCAATGGCAAACTACTGAGCGTAATCTTGCCAAGAGATCAACAGACAGCTGAAAGATGCTGCTGTTGACAGCGATGTCCTGTAAAAGGATATGCAAATTTAAAAAAAAAAAAAAAATCCAACTTATACAGGTTTCATAATTAATAAAAAGCAATTCAGAAAATGTTACTAAAGAAGTGGCTAATTCAAGTCTTACACTTTGAAGGAACAACATTATGGTTATCATAAGACGAGAATGTTGTGAGGTTATGCTTTAAAATTAAATTATATATTCAACTGTTCAGGTGTATGTTATTGTAAATACCCAAAGAAAACAAATGTGCATATCTTACGAAATGCTCTGCTGTTTTCCCTTACAGGTGGAAGACTTTCGTGTACAGTACTTACTTATCTGAAATATTTGTTGACTAAACTTGGAGGTTCGTTTGAAGTTGTATTTGACATTGCCAGCTGTACAACTCTGACCACATTAAGCATTTATTTTAAAGCGCACATCATATCATTTTCTTATGTCACAATTTGAAGCATATATTAAATAGTTTTATTTCTGAATTCTTCCTTTGTCATATATTTTATGAAACGTATATCCCTTCTCGACTGCTACTTGTTTATAAATTGTATTTATATATATATTTTTTAAAATATTTGTAGTTATTTATTATTTGTTGACTGTGGGTGTATTATCATAGTTCACTATTAAACCCCCCCCCCCCCCCCCACTTTCTTTATATCACAACTGTATAAATATGCTTACTACATAATTTTAATTAATGAGAGTTGTAAACACAAAACTTGTGATGTCGCTTTTTCACAAGAAAGAGATAACATAACCGTGCTTGAAAAAACCTGGCTGTATAAAATAACAACTGAAAGATTGTAACGGAGGAAGCAAATATTTCATAATATTTGCCAGATTTATGGACATAAACCGACGAATTAAAACTTTGTTTATTGATTGATTATAGATCATTTAAGCCAGTTCCCGGTTTAAATAATATTAGTTTAAATGAGCCGTTAGAAACACCCTCATCATTTTAACTAGCAGTGAGAAATACGGATTTCTCAATGTTTGTGTTTGCAAAATTTAACAACAGATTCACTGGTTCAGAATTGAGAATTCATCGTAGGCATAATTTTTAATAGTATAGTACAAGATTGCCCTGTGTTTTGGAGGACAACGTTTTCAAGGAAAGCTTACTTCCACAATTTACAAGTACGGCTTGAACAAGGAAATGTCAGTATGAGAACAGAAAAATGTGATCTCGCTTTCACGATTCGTTCATTACTTATACTTATAGTCTTATAGTACTTATATATAATGATGATTGTCTTGTTTTATGTTTTCATACATTTATTTTTGCATGAAATTGAAACTTGTCATCTGCAGAATAACATATATTTATTATATTAACAGGTTGGCTAGGATACTTTTTGATTTTTGCAATGCCAACAGCAACACATAATGCTCTAGTTCTGGGCTCACCCATCCTGCATATGGCTGCTTAGGCACACTTTCATATACTGAGACCCCTTTCATGATGAGCTGTGCCTTCAGAGACCAGCAGGATGCATCCTGTAGACTAGTTCCAATTGAGTAGATTAGCTATATACTAATTCAGAGTATGCTCATTAGTTGTTTTTATTTTTACTTAGGGTGTCCAAAATGTGGGTACTGATTATTGCCCATTGTCATGGGAGAATGTGAGTCTCTTGTAGTCTCACAGCATACAAAGTGTTTAGTCCTTGGCAGGTTTCATCCCAGAGTAAATCATAGGTGATCCTCTGTTTTGTTAGCCAAACTAATGTCTGTTTCCAGGATACCCTATTGAGAGATCAAGGGATGTCACAGTCACCTGCATTTCTGATCTTGGTGCATCAAGGGTTGTCCAGTCACTTGGGTTTCTGATCTTGGTGCATCAAAGGATGTTACAGTCACTTGGGTTTCTGATCTTGGTGCATCAAGGGATGTTACAGTCACTTGGGTTTCTGATCTTGGTGCATCAAGGGATGTCACAGTCACTTAGGTTTCTGATCTTGGTGCATCAAGGGATGTTACAGTCACTTGGGTTTCTGATCTTGGTGCATCAAGGGATGTCACAGTCACTTGGGTTTCTGATCTTGGTGCATCAAGGGTTGTCACAGTCACTTAGGTTTCTGATCTTGGTGCATCAAGGGATGTTACAGTCACTTGGGTTTCTAATCTTGGTGCATCAAGGGATGTCACAGTCACTTGGGTTTCTGATCTTGGTGCATCAAGGGATGTCACAGTCACTTGGGTTTCTGATCTTGGTGCATCAAGGGATGTCACAGTCACTTAGGTTTCTGATCTTGGTGCATCAAGGGATGTCACAGTCACTTGGGTTTCTGATCTTGGTGCATCAAGGGATGTCACAGTCACTTGGGTTTCTGATCTTGGTGCATCAAGGGTTGTCACAGTCACTTAGGTTTATGATCTTGGTGCATCAAGGGATGTTACAGTCACTTGCGTTTCTAATCTTGGTGCATCAAGGGTTGTTACAGTAACTTGCGTTTCTGATCTTGGTGCATCAAGGGATGTCACAGTCACTTGCGTTTCTGATCTTGGTGCATCAAGGGATGTTACAGTCACTTGGGTTTCTGATCTTGGTGCAGCAAGGGTTGTCCAGTCACTTGTGTTTCTAATCTTGGTGCATCAAGGGTTGTCCAGTCACTTGCGTTTCTAATCTTGGTGCATCAAGGGATGTTACAGTCACTTGCGTTTCTGATCTTGGTGCATCAAGGGATGTTACAGTCACTTGGGTTTCTGATCTTGGTGCAGCAAGGGTTGTCACAGTCACTTGGGTTTCTGATCTTGGTGTATCAGCATTTTGTCATCCCATTGATTAGAAGTAATATAACGAAAACTAACCTTTATACTGGATAACAAAAAGGATGGTGTACTCTTTCCTGATCCTGGAGTAGAAATCCCTCAGCATTTGGAAATTGAAAAGAACAGGCCGAATAGCTACTTCTTCTTCATCATTCCGAGCCATTGAGGTTCTTTGCTGCAGATACAAGCCATCTCCATTCGTCTCTCTGGTTGACCTTCTCTTGCCAGTCGCTGATTCCAAGTGCTTGTAGGTCTGTATGTATATTATCTCTCCACCTTCTTCTTGGTCTACCTCGGGGTCTACGGTCACTTATTTCCTGAGTGTAAGTGAGTTTTGTTTCCCTGTTATCTTCCAATAGCTACTGCCTTTGCAAAATTTCTGAATTTGAAGGGCTGTCCACAATTAAATGTATAGCATGTGTGATTCTTCTATACACACATTTGGATTCTTGCCGGTGCCTAAGTTTGTGTGAGATTCTCCTTGTATAATCTATGAGGGGAGACTGGAGCACTAAAGGAGATATCCATGTGCAGTGGGAGCAGTCCTTTATACACAAAAGCATAGGATGCAAGTATCTGGGGCTGCCAACTTTCAAAAGACTGTTTTGTTTCATTTTGTCCTAGTTATAATTTTTAACTATTCTCAGTAGATTAATTTGTGTAACATTAATATAGTTTGCACAACAAAACAAGCTTGATGATAACTTACCCATGCACTTTAAAGTGTTCAAAAACTTACAAGCGAAAGATTAATCATAGGCAAATCCTTATGGCCTTAAAAGAGTGAAACTTGAACTTCAACAAAAGCCTAGAGGCAGACACCAGCAATGGAACAAACTACCACAATGAAAGTCTATTGTTTTAAGTGTTAAGGTCTGTAATGGTATTGTAAGAATAGTTCTCAAGCTAGACTTTATTGTATTCTCTGTCTGCAGGAACCCCCTGTCTCACTACCACAGTGCAATAACACCAGCCAACATGAGTGGTGTTTCAGATAGGGCTGATGAAAGGGTGACAAAAGATGCCTGGATGATCCAGCTGATGACGCAGCATGTTGGGCGGGCTGATATGAATAAACTGATCATGAATTATCTTGTCACAGGTGTGTATCAGGGGCACATTACTTCAATTTGACATTGATGAGAATTCATTTTCTTAACATGCTTTTGTACTGGGGCTGTTAATTAATACATTTTCTGTCATGCCACTCATCATCATCATCTTCCATTTCTGCCTTCAAGTGTCGTGGGGAGGAATAATTTGCGCTCCAGCGCCCTATGGGCGGCACTGGATAGTGTCATTCCGTGTGACTGAACATTGCCTTTGATGTTGTCAATCCATTTTCTTCTTGGACGTCCTCATGGTCTCGTCTCAGATGATCTTTGATGTAAGGCCAGTGATGGTAGTTGATGGTGTTGCATTCTAACGACATGGCCAAACCACTTGATCTTCTGTCTTTAAATAAATGTGGCACAAGGTGCTGATCCCACTGTCTGTCTGATAACAGCATTTCTTACTTGGTCTCAGATTAAGTTGGCAGCTCTCCTCAGGCATCTCATCTCGCAGGTGTTGGTTTTGCGAAAGTGTGATTTGGATAAAGTCTAAGTTTGAGATTGGTAGCATAGGGTTGGTGTGAATATGCTGTTTATTATCTGTTGTTTTGCGGACTGGAGCTTTTAATAAACACTTTTTCCTCTATCATGCCACTGCTGGTGGCTGTTAATTAACATCTTTTCTCTGTCATGCCACTGCTGGCAGCTGTGGTTAGTGTGCTTACTTATCAATAGCGGGCCAAGATACAAACCCTTGCAGTGTCAGAACTGCATTTTTTTACCAGTGCCACCCTCGTGCAAACCTAAGTACAGAAGCACTTTTTAAGTCATGAGGTGTATTGGATATATGGTGTTAGCCCCATATTGTTAGACTTGTTGGCACCTGAGGGGTTATGTGGTCAATGGCGTGGTGGCTAGAAAACATCTAGAAACGGAACAACAGTATCTAGAGACATCAAGACTGTAGGTGAACATCTGGTTGGGAAAGTGACTGCCAATTCCATCAGGGGTGAACTGTACTGTTCGTAGAGGACTTTTGTGGTGGCATTTTGCAGTGTGCCTAAGCGGGCCGGTTTGTCGAGACTCTGTCTTTTCCACTTTTCACATGGGGCAGTGAGGAACATTTTATGGGATGTTCACTGGCACGGGAACGGAGCATAATGGGGATGACCCTTTGCTGTGATGTTGGAACCGCGACTAATGACTAGTGGTCAATAGCATGCAGGTTGCCTTTACTTCAGGGGACATTTCCTGGTACCCATTTAGGCTTGGGCAACATGGTAGCCCTGGTTAATATTTAAAAATTCACACCTCGAGAGAGATTTCAGCAGATGACCACTGGGCAGGTGGGCAGGCAGGCAAGTGTTCTAGCCATTGTGCTACCATGGCTTCCTCACATATACTATGCCATGACACAGTAGAACTGCATCTCTTCTTTGTAGAAACATTTATGGTGCCTCATTTTATGAGGCTGGGAAGGAATGAAGTCCTTCAGCCAGATGTTACTTTGTAAAACATGCACTCCGTTGTTAATTAATTTCTAATGTCAAACAGACTGTTTTATGTATTAGGGCCAGTTGTGAGAAATGTCCCAATATTTCCTATTGAAGAACACTTGAACCAGAGGTCTTGTACACTTGTGAGGTTGTGTATGCTGCTCATACTCTACAGCATGCAAGATATAATTTAATGTTGATGAATTTTTAAAGAAATAACTTGTGCTTGAAATCTGAAAATAGTACATTGTTCCCGGTGTAACAGATGTTTGATATTGTCACACTTGTCTTTTGGTCTTTTTTTTTTGGTGCTCGCTCGCTTTGAACTCAAGCATAGTCCATACACACTACTTCTAGTAGTTGCATTGCTTAGTTGCTAATTAGTTGCATTGCTTTCTGCATATCATTTACAGGACGTCACAGTCAAGGCCAGCATTTTTACTGTTGTGATCTCTTGGCAAGTTTATGTTCAGTAGTTGCATTGCTTTCTGAACGACCAGCACCCATACAATTTCGTAAAAAACCAACGCAAGGCGGTCTGCTGCCAAATTGCCCGCAGCTGTGTTTCAAACTCGGATATACGGGATTAGGAACTGCGTCCGTAAGCCCTTTGCCACGGAGAGAGTACTTCTAGTAGTGCTGGACTGAATTTTGCATGTGGATTAGCTGTTCCCTGTTAACGGTGTCCCTCGCCATCAGGTGAACCCACTCCGACATAAGAGGTACTTGTAATTTATGCCCCCAAGTCAAAGACGGGAGGTCAACATTTTAGTCAAACTGTATGGTGTAGGGATTGAACCCCTTACCTCGGCATTAGCACAGCAGATGTTCTTATCCATTCGGCCATGCTGACCTTCACACTTAGTCTGATGCTTATACATTTTCTCTCCAAGTGACTCCAAAGGTCTCAGAAGTCAATCTTTTGTTCTTGTTATAAGAATGTTATTTAGAAATGCCGTTGCTATTTCATTTGTAACAATTTGCCTTTGTTTGTTCCCTATTTCACTCAATCTGAACAGAAGGCTTCAAAGAAGCAGCTGAAAAATTTAGTGCTGAGTCGGGAGTTGAACCTTCAGTGAATCTGGATAGCCTAGATGATCGAATCCGCATCCGACAAGCAATCCTGGAGGGGAGAGCTACAGATGCGATTGCTATTATTAACTCCTTGTATCCAGAGCTGTTAGACAATGACAGATATTTGTACTTCAGATTGCAGGTATGTTTAGGGGATATGTGCATTCAGTAGGTGAAGCAAGACAGAGAAATTTAGCATTTATGGTGTCATATTGTTGTGTGAAATTTATTTGCTTAATCTGGTAGTATACCGCAAAGAGCGGAAAGAAGTCCTTTAGTTTGTATTCTTTATTCTAGAACTGGTGGCCCCACATCATACGTCATGGCCTAGAATATGTGAATGCCTGATACTTCACATCCCAATGTCAGTATCTGCTATGGGGCTACCTATATGTTTACATACTCATAAGGTTTAACCCTTTACCAGGCAGACGCTTGTCCGTTTTTTAGCCCTGAACAGGCAAGATTTTTTCAGGTTCGGTAAAATTTCGGGTTGCGTTAGTAAAAACATCACAAATAAGGTGTTAGTCAACCGATTTTAGTTAAATAAACAACGCAATGAAGGGAAAAGCATGCAGAATATGTTACTCACATGATTGTTGCCGGTAATCCATATATGAGCACAAATATTTACGGAATACAGCATATTGTTTGTGATTTTCAGTCGTCTATACGGCAATTTACAAACACATTTTCAGAATCATAATCACTTTCTTTAAAGTCCAACTCACGACTGCTAATGCAAAGTAACGCTTTTCACTGATATCTAGCTCCGATTAATAGTCAACTTCGTGCCCTTTAATGTCACTTAAATTGAACCTAGCGAAATCTCGGCTATCACTTTAAGAATCGCCGAGATCCAGTTTGAAAAACTATGCGTAAAAACCCCGAAAACTATCAAAACAATCCGCTCAAATTCATAGTAGGTGCTTGCAAATGGCGGCCACGTTGTCAAGCTATTGGCGAAAGTGAAAGTAGCTGTCGGAAGTATCGGAAAGCCGAGAGATCGTGTTTTTACAATGCATAAAAGTAACGGTTTCAGACGATCTGCCCTTACCGGGGTCCTGACGTAAACGAACGATTTGTCCGGTAAAGGGTTAAGAAAAAGCTGCTTGCATGTCCTTTTACGGGACGTGGCAGTCAAATGCAGCATATATCAGCTGTTAATGATTTGCTAGACAATTTTGCTTTCGTTAATGGCAAACTATTCATATGGTAGTAATCCCCGGGAAGGTTAACCTGGTCAACAAATGCCCGCAGAAGTCGGATGTGCCGGCCTAATGGCGCAAGAACGCAGCTCTGCTGTAAACAGGCACAACGCAATCACGTCCGGAAAAAAAACTGGCTGAACGTAGCAGAAGAAGACGATATGGTAGTAATGTTAATTAATGATTTTCATGTGCACAAAACTTAACCTGTAAGTTAAGTGTCATGTAAGAAAGATTCTTAATATTGTTTACAATGCTTAAAAATATGGTTGCTGTTGAATGTCCCAATGATCCATTGTTGGTGATTGGGTAGTCACTGGCAATTTCCTTAGTCAAACAGATCGAAAGGAAGGGATCAGTCAAAGAAAAATAAACCCGCTGCCAGAAGGATGGGCACAGTCAAATACTAAGGAAGGCAAACCTGACATAAATATCAATTGATATCAGATGTACTTGATCAAAGGCTTGATAAAACAGTGCAAAATAATTTGATTTATAATGATATACAAGTAAAACAGATTGTGTTGCAATCAAGAGCCGTATAGGCTCAGGCATCTGTGGAAATATATAAAGTTCAGTTTAATTTGTAGCTTACCTAAAATAGATATGTATGTTATTTATTCATCTTTTACCAAATGTAATAAATATTCCCATCTTTCTTTAAACCATTCCTGGTAGCAACAACATTTGATAGAGTTAATAAAAAACAAGGAATTGGAAGCTGCTTTGGATTATGCTCAGTCAAAACTCTCCGAAAGAGTGGAAGAAAACCCTAATGTGCTTCCTGAACTGGAGAAGACACTTGCTCTTCTAGCATTTGAGAACCCAGAGACATCACCTTTCGGTGAGCTGCTTCATCCATCCCAAAGGCAAAAGGCAAGTTTTACTTTGAGTAGTATTTTTTTAAAGATGGTTTTGGATATTTTAAGTATATTGTTATTCTTTTAAATGGCTGTTGGGAACACATGCTTGAAGAAGTTGGATGCATTGGCCGAAAGGTGCAAATATAGCAGCTTTGCTGTAAACAGGCACAACGCAATTACGTCCAAAAAAAAACTATTCCGGATGAACACAGAAGAAGAACAATGGAGAGAGGAAGAAAAATAGTTGTACTGATTACGTCAAAGAGACCTTACAAGAACATTGCCTCACCTGTGCATTAGGCCAAGGAGCAAAGATTCCTGTGCATATCTTGTAATACTCTGTGGAAGAATGATCAAAAACACTAGGCTTGTGAACATGTATTTATATATAAATAGACAGACACAGAAATTGATAGAGACAGACATACAGATGGATAGGTGGGTGATTGGACATAGATAGATGTATGGATACATAGATAAAGAGAGATAAAGAGGGAAATGTCTGGATCAAAATAGACAGACAAACAGATAGAGAAAAAGTGATGAATGATGAATAGATAATAGCCATCTAGCTAATTAGGTAGGTAGAGAGAAAGGAAGAGTTGAATAGATGGATATTCAAAGTGAGTGATCATTTGTTTCATCAATCTATACTACTTAGGTAGGCGAGTGAGGTCAATGCAGCCATATTAGAGAATGACTCCACACCAAGACTGGCCAATCTCCTGAAGTTGCTGCTGTGGGCACAGGAAGAACTTGACAAAAGAAAGGTAAATTAATCTGACATGTCACTTGTTCTTTAAGAAGAGTTGTTTTCTCTTGTAAGATGTATCTTTTGGATGGAAGTCTCCATGTCATTATTGACTCCATCATTCGGTTCATGAGTACAGTTTTTCAGAGATCCTGGTGTTGTCGCTGGGGTGCAGTGTTCATGCTGTGTACAACACTTTCCTGTGCAGACCAAGCCATATGGAGTAGAACCAGCGCATTAAATTTGATTCTCTGGCCTTTAACCCCTTTATTTCTGTCATGATCAACGACATCTGGAACTGGTGGTGAATGTGTAATTCCTTTGTGCATTTTTTCCTGTTGATTATTTTAGCGTTAATGCTTTTTGTGGAACACTGTATGCTGGTAGTCATATACATGACCAAGCCATTTTACTAGCTATCTTTTTTTTATGTCTAACACTGGAATCACACCATGTTGGTTCCTGTCATAATTTCTGTCTCTCTTTGTTACATTAACCCTTTACAGGGCAGACACTTGTCCATTGTGTAGCCCTGAACGGGTAAGATTTTTTCAGGTTCTGTAAAATTTTGGGTCGCGTTAGTAAAACCATCACAAATAAGGTGTTAGTCAACCGATTTTAGTTAAATAAACAACACAATGAAGGGAAAAGCATGCAGAATATGTTACTCACGTGATTGTTGCCGGTAATCCATATATGAACACAAATAATTTACGAAATACGGCATGTTGCTTGTGATTTTCCGTCATCTATACGGCAATTTACAAACACATTTTCAGAATCATAATCACTTTCTTTAAAGTCCGACTCAGACTGCTAATGCAAAGTAACGCTTAGCATTGATATCTAGCTATGATTAATAGTCAACTTCGTGCCCTTTAATGTCATTTAAAATTAGGGGTGTACCGGATTTCGGCTCCGGCTCCGGCAAATCCGGAATCTGGCCATTTTTACAAATCCGGCTTCGGCTCCAGCTCCGGTCCAGTTTTGCCGGATTTAGGCCGGATTTGTGTTGCCTAGTCACGTGAATTTTCTGTACATGTTTCATGAGGCCACGTCGAATTTTAGGCAATAGCACAGTAGCACTTCCGGTTTACTATTTCTCGCTGATGTAAATAAGAATTTTAAGAAAAAAACACTCATTTTGAATTTTAATGGTGCATTACTTCATGAGTTTGTGGGACTTGAATATTTATTTTCGTAAATTTCTTTGGTCTTGCCCATAAAATAAAATGGCATCAACATCTAAGTCATACAGCGCCGTTTGGGATTACTTCAAGGTTAAAGACGATGATTCAGCGAAGGTAATATGTAAGTTGTGTGACAAACAGTTATCGCGTGGACGATCAGATCGCCCCAAAGACTTCTCAACATCATCAATGCAGACCCATTTGCGATCGATGCACAAGAAAAGCTATGACGAAATGATGGAAAAGAAAGCATCACTGAAGGCCAGTGTATTGGCGACCACATCTATGATGAATCTGGGACCGTGTTTGCACAAAGCAAGCAGCAGTACCCAGCAGTCAATTGTGCAGGCATGTTACCGGGCCAAAATTTGGGACATCAACAGTCCCAATGCTAAACGCATTCATGCTGCCGTAGCCCGAATGATAGCCATAGATATGGAGCCTTTTCAAGTAGTGGAACGACCAGGTTTCAGAGAGTTGATGCATACAATGGAAAAAAGGTATGAATTGCCTTCAAGAAAGTACTTTGCTGAACATATCATTCCTGACATGTGTAAACGTCTGAAGGTAAAAATTGCAGCAATGATATCTGACACTGATTACATATCATTCACAACAGATACGTGGACAGCTGAACACACCACTCAGTCATTTATGGGCCTCACTGGCCATTGGTTAACAGACTTCTTCGTTCTCCGCAGTGTAGTCTTCCATTGTACTGCATGTGATGAACATCACACGGCCACAAACTTGCTTGCACATTTTGAAATGATGCTGGATGAGTGGTCAATTGCACGTGAGAAGTGCCATGTTGTTGTGAGAGACAATGCATTCAACATTGCCAAATGCTTTCGTGATGGCAGCTATTCAAGTGTTGGATGTTTTGCACACACACTGCAGCTGTGTGTGCGTGATGGTCTTTGGGGTCTAAAGTATGTTGCTGGCATCATCAGTACTGGAAGAAAATTGGTAGGACATTTCAAACACTCTTCTTCAGCAACCAGTCGTTTGCATGAACTTCAAAATGAATTAAACCTACCACAACATCAGCTTATCCAGGACGTGACAACACGATGGAACTCAACGTTCTATATGTTACGACGTCTGTTAGAACAACGGCGCAGCATCAGCCTGTACTGTGTTGAAAATTTTGAAATTGATTCGGTAACTGGGCTAACGGCACAACAGTGGGCAGTCACGGAGAATGTGGTAGCTACTTTGGCACCATTTGAAGAAATCACACGTGAAATAAGTGCAGCTCAGGCATCAATATCAGTTGTGATCCCATTAGTGAAAACACTCATGGCTTTCCTCCAGAAAGAAGGTAGTGATGCTGGGATCAAAACTATGAAAGCAGCCCTGCTTGAAGCTGTTAGCAGCAGATTTGCGGACATTGAATCCAACAGTATTTACACCTGTGCCACACTACTGGATCCTCGATTCAAGCTGTGCTTCTTCTCCGAACGTGGTAGAAGTGATGCACGAGCCCATCTGCTGTTAGCAGCTAACTCCATTATTGATTCAGCAAACACAGTCAGTCCACAGGATCCATCAGCTACTATTAGTAGTAGTAGTACTAGTGTTTTGACTTCTGTGAGCACTGCCACACAATACGAGTCCAGCCTATGGAGCTGTTTTGACACAATTGTCGAGGAAAATCCCACCGCAGATCGTTCTGCAAGTGCCGAAGGCAACAGCATTAACACTGAGGTGACACAGTACCTGTCAGAGCCACTTCAAACTCGACAGTCAGATCCAGTTTCATGGTGGCATGCCAATAAGCAAAGATTTCCAAGCATGGCTAGACTGGCGCAGGTATTTCTTGCACCACCACCTACAAGTGTGCCATCGGAAAGGCTGTTCAGTACTGCAGGAGACATTATCACTGACCACCGTAGTAGCCTTTTACCAGAAAATGCGGAGACGTTGATTTTCCTGAAATACAACTCGTCTCTTCTTGACTCTGAGAGTTCAACTTCACAGCCATAATGAAGACTGACTGAAATAGTGAAATTACTAAATGAATGTATTCAATAAATTCAATCTGTTCAGTGTACTGTTGTTGTGAGTTGTAACTGAGCTGATAATTTGCCAACTGAAAACAATGTGAAAACTAAAAACCGAAACTGAAAACTAACAATTAAAATTACTAAATTAGCATTATGTGCTTATGTATTATGTTTCATCTTGAACTTATGGAACTTAATATTACTTAATTACTTATTCTACTGTGAATGTAATTATTTTACATTTAAATGATTTAATATGAGTATATGTCATCATTGTCATGTCTATAGTAATGAACTGCAGTAATGAACAGTCGAGTGACTCCACTCACCTAAGTCAAGTGATGTAGTATGTTATTTTATTTTTATTTTTTTATTTGTAAATCCGGCTCCGGCTCCGGCCGGATCTCACTTCATAAATCCGGCCAAATCCGGCTCTGGCCGGATTTCAAAAATTTGAATCCGGTACAGCCCTATTTAAAATGAACCTAGCGAAATCTCGGCTATCACTTGAAGAATCGCCGAAATCCATTTTGAAAAACAGCGTAAAAATCCCGAAAACTATCAAAAATTGTCCTTAAAAGTCCGTTCAAATTCATACTATCGCGTTTACAAATGGCGGCCACGTTGTCAAGCTGTCGGCGAAAGCGAAAGTAGACGTCGGAAGTGTCGGAAAGCCGAGAGATCGCGATTTTACAATGCATAATAGTATCGGCCGGAATCGGACGCTACGATCGTTTTATGGCATCGGCCGGAATCGGACGCTGTGACCTGTAAAGGGTTAAGCATCCTTTGCAGGTATATTATTTCAATTGTCCATGTTCTCTCTCCTTTGCTCTCAATCTGGTAATTTTTGGGCTTGGTCTATTCTGTTTGTGCTGCGAGTACCAGACAAAAAACTTTCTGGTTATATTATTCTCAGGTTTTCTCACTGTTTGTCTCATCCATAACCAGTGTCCTTTTCTCACCTTTTGATTCACTTGTATTTGTTTGGTTTTCTCTTTGAGCTCCACAATATAAATCAACCATGCAGATCTTCTTCTTCTTCAGCGTTCCGAGCCATTGAGGTTCTTTCCTGCAGATAGAATCCATCTCCATTCGTCTCTCTGGTTGACCTTCTCTTGCCAGTCGTTGATTCCAAGTGCTTGTAGGTCTGTATATATATTATCTCTCCACCGTCTTCTTGGTCTACCTCGCGGTCTACGGTTATTTATTTCCTGAGTGTAAGCGAGTTTTGTTTCCCTATTGTCTTCCATTCTTTCTATATGCCCCAGCCATTGTAGTCTATTAGCCTTCATGATACCAGTGATTAGCGAGGACTTAAACAGATCATAAATGTCTTTGTTACTTCTTCTTTTCCACTCTCCACTTTGTGTATCCCTAATGGGTCCAAAAATGCGTCTTAAAACTTTGTTCTCAAAGGTTTGTAACAAGGCTTTGTCTCCTTTCGCTGTACTCCAGATTTCAGAGCCATACAGCACAACTGGTCTGATCAGTGATTTGTATAATGTGATTTTGGTGTTACGAGATAGCGCATGCAGATATACAAATAATATGAAACTGTATTTAGTAGTTGTGTATTATCTCCCAAGGTACTTAGATAAAGCTGATAAAGGTAAAGTAAAGGACCATTTTCCATGCTTTGAGGCATATTGGGTAAATGCTGCATGCCACATATTTTTATAGACCAAAAATTGGCACTCGATGGGTGATGTAAATATGACATAATTTACTTCTCATAACATTTACTGGTGCGCATTTCAGGGTGAGATAAAGTTGATTGACACTTTTAAATCAACTATTCTTAGATAAAGATGATATACTCAAGTATATTATCATTTGGGCTGGTCATGAAGCTTCCTGATCATTCTATTTCATAGATGTCTGTCTTGTGTCGTTTTCTTTAATTCCATGTCTGTAATGATTGACAGCGTGTGCTTATTTTATAATTGTGTTTTGGTGTATCGATCCTATTTTTTTAATATGTTGTCTTCTAGTGCATGCAGTCTTGGGTGTTTCTTCATATTTTAGGATGTGATGAAGCTATGAGAATCTTTGCTTTTGCATTACTTAGAGAAATCTTCACCATTCTGTTATATTTTACAGAACTATTTCATCAGTGAGCTTATCAGTCTAGCTGTTCTTTTTGGTAACGTGACATTTCAAATACCTCTATAGATTTCATCATGTCTATCCATTGTCCATGTTTTTAAAACAAACTGTCATGTCCTTGCAGGACGTAACGATCAACTTCAACCACAGATTTAGTTTTCTAGGCAATTTTATGTTCAGTAATTTGTCATTGTTTTCTGAACGAGGGGTCAACGTTGAAGTCCAAACTAACGTCTATATCCATGTAATTATCCATGTAACATTCAAAGTCGCAGCACCATGTAACAATTGAAGTCTATTGTCCATGTAACATTCATAGTCTATTGTCCATGTAACAATAAAAGTTGCTGCACCATGTAACAATTGAAGTCTGTTCTCCATGTAACAATTGAAGTCTATTGTCCATGTAACAGTCATAGTCTATTGTCCATGTAACAGTCATAGTCTATTGTCCATGTAACAATCAAAGTCTTTTGTCCATATAACAATCAAAGTCTATTGTCCATGTAACAATCAGTCTATTATGTAAAAATCAGTCTATTGTCCATGTAAAAAATCGAAGTCTATCATCCATGTAACAATGTTTAAATAAAAACAATGCAAGAGCCGTGTGATACTTTGTATTTATTGTCTGTGTTTTCTGCCAAAGAATTAAGATGAAGCTAATGCTAGCTTCAAACTAGTCATGTTTAGATAAAGGTGATACAAAGTATAAAGTTACAACAACGGAAATGAGATTCCTGAGAAAAATCCTCAATAAAGAGAGAAAATCAGAAATGATGAAATCAGGACTAAAGTGGGGGTTATGGCAGAGCTAGATTTCATTAGAAAACCACAAGTTAAAGGGTTTGGCCATTTAACTAGGCTACAACTGACATTATACCACAACAAGCAATGATCTGCAAACCAAATGAAACCAGAAGAAGAGGTCAGCCGTGTAAACCAATGGGCAGATGGAATAACAGAGCCCATAGGAATCTTGATATATGAAACCCATAAACAGGCACTCAGCCGCTGTTTATGCTTCACCTCAATACCACAAGGTACAAGAGGAACAAGATAAGATGAGATGAAAGTTAGCATGGTTAAGCAAAAGCGTGATACCTTAAATTCATTGACAATGTTTTTTCTGGTAAAGGACTAGAGCAAAGCTAATAACAAGCTTTTAAACTAATCATTTTTAGATAAAGATGATATAGTAGTATAAAGTTACCATATTTAAATACAAATATGATACCTTGTATTAATTGACAGTGTGTTTTATTCTAAGGTACCATTTCCTCATATGACAAACATTGCTGAGGGAACAATCGAGGATCCCTAGGTGACAGTTGCAAAACGCCAGTTCTTGATGCACATACTGAATTACTGACCGTCAATCAATATATTAATTTCTTCATTGCTATGCAAACAACAAAAGAGAGCCCTTTTTTCAAGCAGTTTGTTTTGTTTTTATTATTTGCTGTAGCATTTTAAAAAATATTTGAATGTGCCTGCAATTGAAGAGAAATGTTGAATATTGCTTTCTGAAATTCTTTTGTTTTTGTCTCATTCTATGCCAAGCATATTAACTGTTGATCACTTAAAAATGAGATTAAATAACTTCATTGCACTGGGTGTTGTCCCACGTGGCTCATTCTCTTTCCTCAGAGCGACCTGCAGAAAGTGTTGCACAGAACACAAACATTGTAGCTCCAGAAATGACCCCCAGAGGTCACTGAAAAATTTGACTTGTGAACCAAATGACGAAGTCTGAAAATGAATTAGGGACCTTTTGAATGCGATGAAGGCGGCTGTTGATCACTTACTGGAGGTCGAGTCAGGTTATTTGGTCCAAAGAGTAGATGAAGAGAAGGTATGTTGAGATGTGTAGAGAAACAACTCATATACAAATGTATGTTACAAAGACTTCTTTGTGAGCTATAATATATAATTTTTGGCAACTATGTATGGTATAATATATAAGAGTGGCAACTTTGTGAGGTGTGATATAGTATAACTGAGATTTGTGTCTTTGAGAGTTAACTGTATGTGATTGGTGTCTTTTGGGGGTATAGTATAAGAGATTTGGCATGTGTGTGAGGTAGTGTATATGACGTTTGGTATCTGTGTGAGCTATAGTGTATGAGATTTGGCAGCTATGTGTGGTGTAATATATGACAGTGGCAACTTTGTGAAGTGTGATATAGTATATGAGATTTGTGTCTGACAGTTAAGTATATGATATTGGTATCTTTATGTGGTATGGTATATGAGATTTGGTATCTCTGTGAGATATTGTATATGTGATTTGGTATCTATATGAGGTATAGTATATGAGATTGGCATCTGTGTATAGTATAATGTATGAGATGTGGCATCTGTGTAAGGTATAGTATATGAAATGTGGCAACTGTGTAAGGTATAGTACATGAGATTTAGCATCTGTTTGAGATATTGTATATGAGATTTGGTATCTATGTGAAGTGTAATATATGAGATGTGGTATCTGTTTGAGTTATAGTGTAGGAGAATGACATCTTTGTGAGGTATAATAACAAAATTGGTGTATTGTGTTATTTCTCTGCAGGATCTCACCATATCTTTGTTTCAGTTTTGTATTACTATATCTAGCTGCAGTGAACATTATTCTTATTCATTCCAAAGACTGGTATTTGAAAGGGGAAAAAACAAAAAACTAATCCCATAATAGTATCCTGTTGTGGGTATGTGAAGTGTAAAGACTGGTATAAAGTGGTGTTTTCAACATGTCACTCAACCATAAATCTAGCTTTGTGACTGCCTTGAACCCACTCTAGGGAAATTAAGGTGGTGGTTCACACCTTCTTTCCTCAACTTTCCCAGAGTGACCTGAGAGATTTTGTTTTCTTCTGTGTGTGTGATGTCTGGGAAATAGGGTTGGTAAGTGTTTGGATAAAATTAATTCAAGACATTAAACTGTTGGATTGTGGCCTTTGTTTAGTTCATGATGAGATGGTGGTATAGAATAAGTCAGGGAAATTAAACTACTCATTTGTAGCTATTGTCCAATTTAGGAGTGTATTGGATAGAATAGATGAAGACAATTAAATAATTGATTTGTAGCCATTGTGTCATATAGGAGTGAGATAGAATAAGTCAAGACAATTTAGTGCTCACAGCCATTGTGCAGTGTAGCAATGTTGGGATGGAATAAGTTGGGGCTGTAGCCATTGTGCAGTCTAGCAGTGTTGGGATGGAATAAGCTGGGCTGTAGCCATTGTGCAGTGTTGGGATGGAATAAGTTGGGCTGTAGCCATTGTGCAGTGTTGGGATGGAATAAGTTGGGCTGTAGCCATTGTGCAGTGTAGCAATGTTGGGATGGAATAAGCTGGGCTGTAGCCATTGTGCAGTGTTGGGATGGAATAAGTTGGGCTGTAGCCATTGTGCAGTGTAGCAATGTTGGGATGGAATAAGTTGGGCTGTAGCCATTGTGCAGTCTAGCAGTGTTGTGATGGAATAAGTTGGGCTGTAGCCATTGTGCAGTGTTGGGATGGAATAAGTTGGACTGTAGCCATTGTGCAGTGTAGCAACGTTGTGATGGAATAAGTTGGGCTGTAGCCATTGTGCAGTCTAGCAGTGTTGTGATGGAATAAGTTGGGCTGTAGCCCCGGGAAGGTTAACCCGGTCAACAAATGCCCACAGAAGTCGGATGTGTCGGCCTAACGGCGCAAGAACGCAGCTCTGCTGTAAACAGGCACAACGCAGTCACATCCGGAAAAACAAAATCCGGATGAATGCAGAAGAAGAAGTTGGGCTGTAGTCATTGTGCAGTGTTGTGATGGAATAAGTTGGGCTGTAGTCATTGTGCAGTGTAGCAGTGTTGAGATGGAATAAGTTGGGCTGTAGCCATTGTGCAGTCTAGCAGTGTTGGGTTGGAATAAGTTGGGCTGTAGCCATTGTGCAGTGTAGCAGTGTTGTGATGGAATAAGTTGGGCTGTAGCCATTGTGCAGCCTAGCAGTGTTGTGATGGAATAAGTTGGGCTGTAGCCATTGTGCAGTGTTGGGATGGAATAAGTTGGGCTGTAGCCATTGTGCAGTGTAGAAGCGTTGTGATGGAATAAGTTGGGCTGTAGTCATTGTGCAGTGTAGCAGAGTTGGGATGGAATAAGTTGGGCTGCAGTCATTGTGCAGTGTTGTGATGGAATAAGTTGGGCTGTAGCCATTGTGCAGTGTAGCAGAGTTGGGATGGAATAAGTTGGGCTGTAGCCCCGGGAAGGTTAACCCGGTCAACAAATGCCCACAGAAGTCGAATGTGTCGGCCTAACGGCGCAAGAACGCAGCTCTGCTGTAAACAGGCACAACGCAGTCACATCCGGAAAACAAAAATCCGGATGAACGCAGAAGAAGAAGTTGGGCTGTAGTCATTGTGCAGTGTTGTGATGGAATAAGTTGGGCTGTAGTCATTGTGCAGTGTAGCAGTGTTGGGATGGAATAAGTTGGGCTGTAGCCATTGTGCAGTGTAGCAATGTTGGGATGGAATAAGTTGGGCTGTAGCCATTGTGCAGTCTAGCAAAGTTGGGATGGAATAAGTTGGGCTGTAGCCATTGTGCAGTCTAGCAGTGTTGGGATGGAATAAGTTAGGCTGTAGCCATTGTGCAGTGTTGGGATGGAATAAGTTGGGCTGTAGCCATTGTGCAGTGTAGCAGCGTTGTGATGGAATAAGTTGGGCTGTAGTCATTGTGCAGTGATGTGATGGAATAAGTTGGGAAGTAGTCATTGTGCAGTGTAGCAGTGTTGGGATGGAATAAGTTGGGCTGTAGTCATTGTGCAGTGTAGCAGAGTTGGGATGGAATAAGTTGAGCTGTAGTCATTGTGCAGTGATGTGATGGAATAAGTTGGGAAGTAGTCATTGTGCAGTGTAGCAGTGTTGGGATGGAATAAGTTGGGCTGTAGTCATTGTGCAGTGTAGCAGTGTTGGGATGGAATAAGTTGGGCTGTAGTCATTGTGCAGTGTTGTGATGGAATAAGTTGGGCTGTAGTCTTTGTGCAGTGTAGCAGTGTTGGGATGGAATAAGTTGGGCTGTAGCCATTGTGTAGTGTAGCAGTGTTGGGATGGAATAAGTTGGGCTGTAGCCATTGTGTAGTCTAGCAGTGTTAGGATGGAATAAGTTGGGCTGTAGCCATTGTGTAGTGTAGCTGTGTTGGGATGGAATAAGTTGGGCTGTAGCCATTGTGCAGTCTAGCAGTGTTGGGATGGAATAAGTTGGGCTGTAGCCATTGTGCAGTGTTGGGATGGAATAAGTTGGGCTGTAGCCATTGTGTAGTGTAGCAGTGTTGGGATGGAATAAGTTGGGCTGTAGCCATTGTGCAGTGTAGCAGCGTTGGGATGGAATAAGTTGGGCTGTAGCCATTGTGCAGTGTAGCAGCGTTGGGATGGAATAAGTTGGGCTGTAGTCATTGTGCAGTGTAGCAGTGTTGAGATGGAATAAGTTGGGCTGTAGCCATTGTGCAGTCTAGCAGTGTTGGGTTGGAATAAGTTGGGCTGTAGCCATTGTGCAGTGTAGCAGTGTTGTGATGGAATAAGTTGGGCTGTAGCCATTGTGCAGCCTAGCAGTGTTGTGATGGAATAAGTTGGGCTGTAGCCATTGTGCAGTGTTGGGATGGAATAAGTTGGGCTGTAGCCATTGTGCAGTGTAGAAGCGTTGTGATGGAATAAGTTGGGCTGTAGTCATTGTGCAGTGTAGCAGAGTTGGGATGGAATAAGTTGGGCTGCAGTCATTGTGCAGTGTTGTGATGGAATAAGTTGGGCTGTAGCCATTGTGCAGTGTAGCAGAGTTGGGATGGAATAAGTTGGGCTGTAGCCCCGGGAAGGTTAACCCGGTCAACAAATGCCCACAGAAGTCGAATGTGTCGGCCTAACGGCGCAAGAACGCAGCTCTGCTGTAAACAGGCACAACGCAGTCACATCCGGAAAACAAAAATCCGGATGAACGCAGAAGAAGAAGTTGGGCTGTAGTCATTGTGCAGTGTTGTGATGGAATAAGTTGGGCTGTAGTCATTGTGCAGTGTAGCAGTGTTGGGATGGAATAAGTTGGGCTGTAGCCATTGTGCAGTGTAGCAATGTTGGGATGGAATAAGTTGGGCTGTAGCCATTGTGCAGTCTAGCAAAGTTGGGATGGAATAAGTTGGGCTGTAGCCATTGTGCAGTCTAGCAGTGTTGGGATGGAATAAGTTAGGCTGTAGCCATTGTGCAGTGTTGGGATGGAATAAGTTGGGCTGTAGCCATTGTGCAGTGTAGCAGCGTTGTGATGGAATAAGTTGGGCTGTAGTCATTGTGCAGTGATGTGATGGAATAAGTTGGGAAGTAGTCATTGTGCAGTGTAGCAGTGTTGGGATGGAATAAGTTGGGCTGTAGTCATTGTGCAGTGTAGCAGAGTTGGGATGGAATAAGTTGAGCTGTAGTCATTGTGCAGTGATGTGATGGAATAAGTTGGGAAGTAGTCATTGTGCAGTGTAGCAGTGTTGGGATGGAATAAGTTGGGCTGTAGTCATTGTGCAGTGTAGCAGTGTTGGGATGGAATAAGTTGGGCTGTAGTCATTGTGCAGTGTTGTGATGGAATAAGTTGGGCTGTAGTCTTTGTGCAGTGTAGCAGTGTTGGGATGGAATAAGTTGGGCTGTAGCCATTGTGTAGTGTAGCAGTGTTGGGATGGAATAAGTTGGGCTGTAGCCATTGTGTAGTCTAGCAGTGTTAGGATGGAATAAGTTGGGCTGTAGCCATTGTGTAGTGTAGCTGTGTTGGGATGGAATAAGTTGGGCTGTAGCCATTGTGCAGTCTAGCAGTGTTGGGATGGAATAAGTTGGGCTGTAGCCATTGTGCAGTGTTGGGATGGAATAAGTTGGGCTGTAGCCATTGTGTAGTGTAGCAGTGTTGGGATGGAATAAGTTGGGCTGTAGCCATTGTGCAGTGTAGCAGCGTTGGGATGGAATAAGTTGGGCTGTAGCCATTGTGCAGTGTAGCAGCGTTGGGATGGAAAAAGTTGGGCTGTAGCCATTGTGCAGTGTAGCAGTGTTGTGATGGAATAAGTTGGGCTGTAGCCATTGTGTAGTGTAGCAGTGTTGGGATGGAATAAGTTGGGCTGTAGCCATTGTGTAGTGTTGCAGCATTGGGATGGAATAAGTTTGGCTGTAGCCATTGTGCAGTGTAGTAGTGTTGGGATGGAATAAGTTGGGCTGTAGCCATTGTGTAGTGTAGCAGTGTTGTGATGGAATAAGTTGGGCTGTAGCCATTGTGCAGTGTAGCAGCGTTGGGATGGAATAATTTGGGTTGTAGCCATTGTGCAGTGTTGTAGAATTTTGATTGGGATAGAATACGTTGGGATATAGCCATTTTAGAATGTTTAACAATTTGGGATAGAATATGTCAAGAAGATTACTCCGTTCACAGCCACTGTAAAATATTTAAATGGTTGGGATAGAATACTTCAAGAAGATGACTCCGTTCGCAGCCCTTGTGGAAAGTTTACTAAGTTGGTTGGGATAGAATAAGTCAAGAAGATTATTCTATTCACAGCCATTGTAGAATGTTCAGTAAGTTTAGGATAGAATGGGTGAAATAAAATGCATAAACTTGCTGACTGTGTTACAGCCTGTGCAGTTACAGAGATGGCTGTTGATATAATTTAAATATTTTATGTAATTATCATGTATATATAGTCACACATTTTATGAGTTAATAAATAAAATATTGTCTATTGCTTGTGTAGGTTAATTCATTCGCTTTTATCAGTGAATTTACTAGTTCATTTACATATGCTAATATTGTTCAGTATGAAGTATAGAAAAAAGCTGCTGCTGTCTTTCTCCAGAGTGTTATCTCGGTGGTCAAGATTTAGCACATCTATTAACATAGAAGTTTGGGAATTGATCTTTCGGCTCAGTGTGGTTTAAAAAAATGGGAGTCTCTGTGGCGAAGTGGCCAAGCTGTTTGACTCGTGCTCTGAAGGTTGTGGGTTCGATTCCAGGCCGCGTCCTTCGGTTTAGAGTTAAATGTTTCTGAGACTCCTGTGGGTCGTCGCTAAAAGCTACGGAGTTCGTGCTTTGTGCGACGCTTTCCATGCTGCGGAAAGAGACTGAGCCGTATGGGATAAAACCCGGTGCAATGAAGTCGACTTTTAAGCAACTTTTTTTTTTAGAAAAACCTGTAGTGGAATGCAAGGTTCCTAGAATAAGAGGTAGAAGTTGACCGGCATGAAGATGGACACAGACATTGCAGACACTTTGGAAATGAGTCAGGAGTACTGGCAATAGGTTGAGAAAATTTCAGTGAGTTGTGGTGAGAATGGCGTTCTGCAAAGGATCTGCTACATGATAATGATGGTACTTATCCTCTGTGGGTTCCTGTAAGATTGATTATTCTTGAGGCTCCTGTAAGATTGATTATTCTTGAGGTTCCTGTAAGATTGATTATTCTTGAGGTTCCTGTAAGATTGATTATTCTTGAGGTTCCAGTAAGATAATTATTATTGAGGTCCCTGTGAGATTGAGTATTCTCTATTATTTTTTATAGCCGCTGCTGCTCCCTGATTTATCATGAAGAACTATATTCAGTGTCGTCGTCATCATCATCAAGTGCCCTGCCAGCTGGCGTAGGCGTTCATGGCTCTCCACAGATCTCGGTCTGGGAGCAGCCACTGTGGTGGAGTTTCGATGTGGAGAAGGCTTGGGTGGATAAGCGTAGTGCTGTAAGGAGATGGCAAAATGCCAAGAAGAACAGAGCTGGTCATCCTAGTCCCTGCTTGCACTTAGAAAGAGAGATGCACACAAAAGTAAGCTATTTCAAAAAACTGGTCAAGGTGGTTAAAAGCGAAAAATGGGCAGAGGTGTGTCAAAGAGTAAGCACAGACAAGTCACTGAAATTGTTCTGGCGACTACATAAAAGCATGAGTGGTGTAGTCAAGAATAAGAGCATTTCAGACTTCCAAGATGCTGACCTCACCTGGCAGAGGACTGACGAGGACAAGGGCAAAGCCCTCTTTGAACGCTACCTTGAGCAGGGCAACCAGACAGACATGGGAGGCTGAAATCTGGCCAAGGAGGTCACCTCAGACAGATGCAAGGCCCAGAACACTTCGGAGGAAGACACAGTGACAGTGAAAGAAATCAAGGCTGTGCTTCGAAGATCAAAAAACAGTGCTCCAGGTCCTGATGGCATAAGATACGACGACATAAATAGGTGTACCGACAATGAGCTAGAGAAACTAGCAGACATGTACAACAACAGTATAGGGAGTGCTTGCATCAAGGAGGAGTGGTTACACAGCTATCTGATTCCCTTGCCGAAGCCTGACAAAGACCACAAAAAAATTCAGGGATATCGAATTATAACCATGCAGAATACAATAGGCAAGCTGCTGGAGAAGGTAATTGCCAGGAAAATATCAAGCCAACTAGAGAGGCAAGGTGTTTTCCCACCTACCCTGGGTGGGTACCGTCCAAAAAGAGAAACCTGGACCAATGCAGCAGTCTTTGCCCATGATGTCTATGAAGGTTTCCACTCAGGCACTGAAACCGTTGCTGCAGCGATTGATCTTGAGGACGCATACAACAGAGTACCACTGGATTTTTTAATGTTTCAGCTTCTTGAACTAAACGTAAGTCCATTCCTCCTTAGTTGGATCGCTGCAGCCCTCTACCAGTTGGACTTCGGAACCAACAACAATATATCCTGGCCTACCACAGGGATCACCATTATCTCCGGTACTGTTCAACGCCTACACAGTGAGAATCACCAGTGAGCAGATCACTGGACCTGGCAGGACATTGTCGTATGCCGATGATGTTTTAGTGTATCGTCAGGGTAAGGATAGAGAGGAGGTTGCTGTGGAACTACAAACCGAACTCAATCGCATAAGTACTTGGTGTGATGAAGCTGGGGCAATGGTCAACCCAACAAAGGCAACAGTGACTTGGTTCTCGTTGAATAATCATATTGTCAACAGTCTAACACCAACTGTAATGCTGTGTTCAGAGACGGTGGAAAGAACGCAGGCAATGAATTACCTGGGGATACGGATTGATCGAAGCCTTGCTTATAATGTGCACATAGACCAGGTGATAACAAAGGCCAAGCGGGGTTTGGCAGCGATGCGGGTGATGGCGGCAGCAAACTGTGAGCAGCGCCATCTATGTCTTCTGTACGAGGGGCTGGTCATGTCTGTTTTGGAGTATGCAATGGCAATCCTGACTCTCAGCCATAAGCAGATGGAAAGGATACAGAATGAAGCTATGCGCATTATTCTTGGATGTACAAGAGATACAGCATGCAGGGCGATGCGCTACCTTCTTGATTTTCCAACCATTGAAGAGAGAATACAAGTTTGCAGGGCACGCGCCTACCTCAGAATTAACGCAAACACACAACATCCACTGCATAGTGAAATTAGGAAGGTGAAGGGCAGCAGGTTAAAAATAGGACGGTCGTGGATGGATCAAGCCGAAGACATTCTTCAACAGGTGTGTTCACTTGAGGACTTAGAACCTGGCGAGGAGTGGGTGCAAGTGCCAACAGACTTCTGCACATCCTTTTCAGTTTGCATCCAACTAGATAGAAAATGCAGACAAGAAAATCCGGCTGCTGTTGAGGCTGAAGTACAAGCGTTGATTTTCGAGAATTCGCTAGACAGTGACGCGGTCATCTACACAGATGGGTCGGTCGTCCGACATGTGAGAAGCTCATGGGCCTTTACAGCTCGGACCGGAGGGAGAATTGTGAAGGAGGACTCTGGTGCTTTCACTGAAACCACAAGTAGCCTGACCATGGAAGTCATGGCAGTAATTAAAGCAATAACATGGCTCGAGACACAGACATTCACTAGGGCTTGTTTCCTTAGCGACAATGAACATGATCAAGAGGATAGAGGAGGGGTCGATCCGAAGAGAATGGTTGCTGCCTCTAAAGCGGTCTCGGCTGGCAAAGATTAGTTTCATCTTCGTGCCAGGTCATGCAGGAGTACAAGGAAATGAGCGGGCTGACAAGCTCGCAGGTGAGGCTACTGTGGAGGGCGGACGCGCCATGGACCAGGCTGACATTCTGAATGCTCTACGAGAAGTGAGACTTTTGCGAGAACCAAGTGATGACTGTGAATCTACAACAATGGCCAGACTGCGGGAGCAGCAAATTAAAAGAGGGGTGGCCAAACAAGAACACTACGCAGGAAGCCAAAGAAGATTGATAAACCAACACAGAACTGGCGTCGTTAGCCGCTACACGCTGCGGGATTTGCTGAGGAGGGGATCCGAGCACTTATGGACTGAATGGTTCGATGTGCAATGAGGATGATCTGTCGACTAACTAACTAACTAGATCTCGGTCTTTGGTTTTCTGGATCAACTCTGCTGCTGATATTCCTCCGTGCCACCGTATCAATCCATCCAGCATCATTTCTCTTGGTCTGCCTCTGCCTCTCTTCCCCTCGATCTTTCCAGTTGTCACGATGTTCTCCAATGCCTCTCTTCTCATTACATGACCAAAGAAAGCTGTTTGTCTCTTTCTTATTGTTGTATATAGTGTTCTAGTTTCATTAGCCTGTTTCAGGCAGTCATTGTTAGTTACTCTGGCAGTCCAAGGAATTCGCAACATTCGTCTCAGGAAC
The DNA here is from genome assembly GCA_014155875.1 of Cepaea nemoralis. Lineage (NCBI taxonomy): Eukaryota > Metazoa > Mollusca > Gastropoda > Stylommatophora > Helicidae > Cepaea > Cepaea nemoralis. The sequence continues at coordinate 177,350 of JACEFZ010005127.1, forward strand.
CACATCTCTGTTGCTTCTAATTTCTTCTTAATTTGTTCATTTATATTCCAAGATTCACTGCCATACAGCAAAACTGGTTCTACATAGCATTTCAGCACTCTTTCTTACACTATATGCAATAGTGACCTATTGCACAAGATACTCTTCATTTTCTGAAATGCGGCCTTTGCTTGCCGTATTCTGCTCTTAATCTCTATTGTACATCTTCCATCTGATGTTATAAATGTCCCTTGGTATCTAAAATTATTCACTTGGTTAAGAATGTTTCCTTCTATTTATGTGTCACATTTTGCTGTCACCATTTTCTTTGATATCACCATTGTTACTGTTTTCTTGATATTCAAGGAGTCCTTTCCTTGCACTCTCTGTTACTACAGTGTCCAACAATTGTTGTAGGTCTGTTGATTTATCTGCCACCAATACTGTGTCATCTGCATAGCGTATATTATTTATATTATAACCTCCAACTAGTATTCCTGGCATCTCTTTGATCTCTCGCATTATTACTTCGCTATATAGGGAGACAAGACACATCCCTGTTGTACTCCTAGCTTTATGTGTTCGTAACTACCCTCTTTATTTCCAATTTTTATTGCTGCTACTTGGTTCCAGTAAATATTCTTCTTTATTCTTAAATCTTTCCCATCAGATTTTAATATTCCATATTTTAATTTTTCCATATTCAGTGTACTTGGTACAAAACCTTAAATGCTTGGTGTTTTCTAGCAGTATTCAAAGCGTAGATGCGGGCTATTGTGAGCATATTAGCTACATGTCAAAACAGTCCTCATCTGCATTCATGCAGCAAGTTCTACACTCGGTTTCCATGAAATTTCATTCACCACTCTAACATTTCCATACCTGATTCCCAGCGCCACCAGTTTCATACCTGATTCCCCAGTCCAACAGTTCCATACCTGATTCCCTGCTACAACAGTTCCATACCTGATTCCCCACTCTAACAGTTCCATACCTGACTCCCCACTCCAACAGTTCCATACCTGATTCCCCACTCCAACAGTTCCATATTCCCCAGTCCAACAGTTCCATACCTGATTCCCCACTCCAACAGCTTCATGACTGATTCCCTAGTCCAGCAGTTCCATACCTGATTCCCCACTCCAACAGTTCCATACCTGATTCCCCAGTCCAACTGTTCCATATTCCAAAGTCCAACAGTTCCATACCTGATTCCCCAGTCCAACAGTTCCATACCTGATTCCCCACTCCAACAGTTTCATGACTGATTCCCTAGTCCAGCAGTTCCATACCTGATTCCCCACTCCAACAGTTCCATACCTGATTCCCCAGTCCAACAGTTCCATATTTCCCACTCCAACAGTTCCATATCTGATTCCCCAGTCCAACAGTTCCATACCTGATTCCCCAGTCCAACAGTTCCATATTTCCCACTCCAACAGTTCCATATCTGATTCCCCAGTCCAACAGTTCCATACCTGATTCCCCAGTCCAACAGTTCCATACCTGATTCCCCAGTCCCAACAGTTCCATATTTCCCACTCCAACAGTTCCATATCTGATTCCCCAGTCCAACTGTTCCCTACCTGATTTCCCAGTCCAACAGTTCCATATTCCCCAGTCTAACAGTTCCATATTCCCCAGTCCAACAGTTCCATACCTGATTCCCCAGTCCAACAGTTCCGTACCCGATTCCCCAGTCCAACAGTTCCATACCTGATTTCCCAGTCCAACAGTTCCATACCTGATTTCCCAGTCCAACAGTTCCATATTCCCCAATCCAACAGTTCCGTACCCGATTCCCCAGTCCAACAGTTCCATACCTGATTCCCCAGTCCAACAGTTCCATATTTCCCACTCCAACAGTTCCATACCTGATTCCCCAGTCCAACAGTTCCATATCTGATTCCCCACTCCAACAGTTCCATACCTGATTTCCCAGTCCAACAGTTCCACATTCCCTAGTCCAACAGTTCCATATTCCCCAGTCCAACTGTTCCATACCTGATTTCCCAGTCCAACAGTTCCATATTCCCCAGTCCAATAGTTCCATATTCCCCAGTCCAACAGTTCCATACCTGATTCCCCAGTCCAACAGTTCCGTACCCGATTCCCCAGTCCAACAGTTCCATACCTGATTCCCCAGTCCAACAGTTCCATACCTGATTCCCCACTCCAACAGTTCCATATTTCCCACTCCAACAGTTCCATATCTGATTCCCCACTCCAACAGTTCCATACCTGATTTCCCAGTCCAACAGTTCCATATTCCCCAGTCCAACAGTTCCATACCTGATTCCCCAGTCCAACAGTTCCATACCTGATTCACCAGTCCAACAGTTCCATATTCCCCAGTCCAACGGTTCCATGCTTGATTCCCCAGTCCAACAGTTCCATACCTAGTTCCCTGGTCCAAGTATCCACTATATGGTGACCTTATGCTGACTGCTAAGTTCGGAAAGTACTGGCAACTTCCCAGACAGGAGTGCCTCGAGTACTGATTTTGCATCTATCAATAGCACCACAGGTTGTGTACCATGGCTGGTATTTAGTAATTTCTTTGTTGCTATACAATTTGGAATAGGTTATTTTTAAAACAAATTCTTTTTTGCTTTCTCTCGCTTTGAACTCATGCATAATCCGGACATCTGCTACTATTTCTAGTGCACAGGACTGTTTTTTTTCGTGCGGATTAGCTTTCCCTATTACCAGTGTCGTTTGCCATCAGGCGAACCCACTCCTACTTCTGAGGTACTTGTAATTTATATCCCCAGATCAAGGATGAGAAGTCAACATTTTAGTCCAACTGACCGGTGTAGGGGTTGAACCCATTACCTTGGCATCAGCACACCGGTAGTTTAAGAACGGGCACTCTTATCTATTCAGCCTTGCTGACCTCCAGAATAGCTTATTTTACTTTAAAAGAAAACTGCTGAATGCTACAAGTATATGAGTGTAGAACATAATTTATTAGGAGTGCAAGAAATATCAACTCCAGAGGACATTACGAATATAGTATATTAGGGACGTTCATTTGAAACCTGTTCCAATGGCTTTATTACAAAAGCATGAAAGAAACATTAACAGGTGTGGTAGAATTCAACAAAGCATTCATTTTGAATGAATTATGCACCATGGGTTGGTCAGAAGAAGTCGCCGTAGGCATTCAGCAAGCATCACATTGCTTAGCTAGGCAGCGAATGCCTTCCGTAAAAAAAGATTGTGGTTGCTCACTGAACCAAGTGTTTACTGCGGTCATTACGTCTGCATCAGTGTGAAATCGTTGCCCATTGAGAGCTTTTTTTTTAGAGGCCCGAATAAATGAAAATCACATGGTGACAAATCAGGACTATAGACTGGATGTTGCAGAATTTCCCACTTCTTCCTTGCTAATGCTTCCTGCACAATCTTTGCGACATGCGGACGAGCATTATCGTGCAACAAAATCACACCGCGAGAAAGCATGCCGGGTCGTTTTTTCTTGATGGCTTTTTGCAGCTTGTCTAGTGTTTGCAAGTAGTGGGTAGAGTTGATGTTGACACCACGTTCTTTAAAGTCGGCCAACAATAGCCCTTCATGGTCAAAATATGCGCTCAGCATAACCTTACCAGCGGAAACCTGTAACTTGAAGTTTTTGGCTTTTGGTGATCCAGCATGCTTCCATTGCTTGCTCTCTCTTTTGCTGCTCGGCTCAAAGTGGTGACACCATGATTCATTGCCTGTCACTATGCGGAAGAGAAATGCATCACCCTCCACTCTGTAACGCAACAAGTGGTTCAAACACCATCCCATGCGTTCCTCTTTTTGGTGGTCGGTCAACATACGCGGTACCCACTGTGAACACACCTTCCGATATTGCAGTTTCTTACGAACGACCTTTTGAATTGTCCCAATTGACACATCAAATTCTTTCGCTAGCGAGCGTATGCTTCGACAACGGTTAATCTGTACAGCTGCATCAATTTTCGCTGTTTTTTTCTTTTGCAACAATATGCGCTTGACCCGGCCGTCGAAGATCTTTCGTGAACTGACGTCCTTTCCGAAACATTTGTGCCCAGTCTGACACTGTTGTCTTCGACACACATTTGTTACCGTACGCTGCCTGCATTCTTCGATGAATGTCTACTGGTCGATATCCTTCAAATGAAAGAAACTGAATCACCGCTCTTTGAGCTTTGGATGGATTTTGGATAAACACGGCCATTTTCTCAACGATCTGAAACAGTACCTATGCATCATGGGACGATAAGCACGTGCTCTTTTATTCATTGGTCAGTTCTTATCACATGACTATGACATGATCATGTTCATCATACACAATTACGCGCGGTGGATGGCTCAGGCGGAGGATACGATCAGACAGGTGTGCCCCTTGGAGAACATTAGGCGTGGAGAGGAGTGGGTCAGAGTGCCAGTGGAGCAGTCAGACTTGTGCAGAGTTATAATCACATTAAGCCGGGAGTGCAGGGAGTGGCCAGCAGGGGCCACGGAAGTGGAAATCCAGCAACTAATTCAGGACAATGCTCACTCGAGTGATGTGATTATCTACACAGACGGTTCGGTGTCAAGAGGATGAGAGAGGTGGCTGGGGGTTCATAGCCAAAGCTAATGGTCGATGTTTGGGGCAGGAGAGCCTGGCATATGATACCACAACATCCAGCTTAAGAATGGAAGTGGAGGCAGTCACTGCGGCTCTCCGCTGGATGGAGATTACCACACACACACACACACACACACACACACCAGTAGTAGGAGAGGCGCAATTCGGTTATCATTTGGAGGAGCCTCCTCAAATGACCTTGACCTCGGGTGATTTTCACTCCTCCTCGGTCATATAATTGGGTAAGGGGTGGTATCTAGGTCATATCTAAGGGCGATAATTCTAAGATTTTATGTTTCTAAGGGCAGATAACTATTGAGTGGGTGTATAAAAATTTTAATTAATTATTAAAAAATAAAATAAAATAAATAAAAATAAAAATAAATAACGACTGGGTGGGGGGTGGTGGCGAGGGGGTGGGCGCGTGGGGTGAGACTAGGCGGTTAGGGCTTAAACACTATCAGGTATATAATAATTTTTATTAAATCATGTATAAACAATACAATGCATATTAAATAAGTAGCGGCATAGTGGAAAATTCTGGAACGTAGTACCGGGGAGTTATACGTCAGCAAGTGTGGGAAAATCTCTAGCGGGTGTGACGGTGGTCGGTTCATAACAGACGTGGAGGGGGTGCATACGGAAAAGTCATTAAGTAAAGGGTTGTAAAAACGTGGGTGAGTGGTGTGTTAAAATATTTATAACTGTTAGCGCATTGGTGGTGTACAATAGTACGAATAGAAGGAATAGGTGCGGTGGGGATAGTAGTGGGTATGGGTTAGTGAAATTAGTTGATAAGGGTGGTTATTAGTGCTATGTAGATATTCATAGTAGCTTATTCACTAACATAACAGGTGTTACAAATGAAACCTTGAAAGCTAAAGATCGCTGATTGTAATGGTTATAGTGTAGTATCATTCGGTGGTAAGCGGTGGGTACCAGGTATTAGCGGTCAACAGATGGTCAAGCAGTGGTCAAGTGAGGACATTTTAGGGAAAAGTGGTTATAATGATAGGGTGATGCTTAAAGGGTGGTAAATTAGTGGTCAAGTGGTGGTCAAGTAAGGAAAATTTTAGGGAAAAGTGGTTGTAATGATATGGTGATGATTAAAGGGTGGTAAATTAGTGGTAAATTAGTGGTCAAGTGGTGGTCAAGTAGTGGTCAAGTAAGGAAAATTTTAGGGAAAAGTGGTTATAATGATATGGTGATGATTAAAGGGTGGTAAATTAGTGGTCAAGTAGTGGTCAACCAATGGTCAAGTAGTGGTCAAGTGAGGAAATTTTAGGGAAAAGTGGTTATAATGATATGGTGATGATTAAAGGGTGGTAAATTAGTGGTCAAGTAGTGGTCAGCCAATGGTCAAGTAGTGGTCAAGTGGTCGAGTGACCACTTAAATTGTAGATGACGATGTCCCTAAGATTATGGTAGTGGTTAAAGTGATCGATGACATGGTCAAGTAGCGGTCAACCAGTGGTCAAGTGGTCGAATGAACACTTAAAAGGTAGAGAAAAGTACGTATATTGAAACGGTGATGGTAAAATGGTCGACAACGTGGTCAAGCAGTGGTCAAGTAGTGCTCAACCAGTGGTCAACCGCTCAAGTGAGAAAATTGTAGGGTATGGTACGTGTAGTGAAACAGAGATGAATAAATTAAGTAGTGACGTTGTCAAGTCGTGATCAAGTAGCGGGCAAGTACTGGTCAAATGGTCGAGTGACCACTTAAATTGTAAGGGAAAGTATGTGTAGTGAACCTGTGTTGGTTAAAGTGATCGATGACGTGCTCAAGTAGTGGCCAAGTAGTGGTAAATGGTCGAATGACTACTTAAATTGTCGGTGAAAGTAGGTATGGTGACATGGTGATGATCAAGAGTTGGTCAAGTGGTGCTCAAATAGTGGTCAAGTAGTGGTCAAGTAGTCGAATGACCACTTAAATTATAGGGTATGGTACGTGTAGTGAAACGGTGATGGTAAAATAAGTAAGGACATAGTCAAATAATGGTCAAGTACTGGTGAAGTAGTGATCAAGTGGTCGAAGGATCACTTAAATTGTAGGGTATGGTATGTGTAGTGACATGATGATGGTTAAAGTGATCGATGAAATGATCAAAACGTTATGCCGACTGCTAAGTTCAGAAAGTAATGTCCTTACTAGCGGCAATTTCCCTGACAGGATCGCCTCGAGCACTGATTTTGTATTGATCAATAGCACCTAGTGGTACAGTCGATACACATGGACAATAGTTACAGCCGGTCAAAGATGGTGTCGCACCCTATCACACATGGGTAATTGCTACAACCAGACGACGTCTCATTCACTAAAACTGGTCAAATATGGTGTCACATCCGGTCACAGGGGTAATGGGACATCTGAGACACGTGGTTAAGATGGGAGATGCTAGCCGCGAGGAGCCGACACACCGGAAGCTCCCGGCGTCTTCAATCGGCAGGCACATTGTCGCCAGTGGCCACGTTGTGTCCAGAGACACTGCATTTCGCGTGTTGTTTAGAACACAAAATACTCGCTTGTTAAAATTTGCAGAAGCAATTATGATCTATCAACGCAAGCCAGAATTGTGTAAACAGAAAGACATGCTAGTCAGCTTAAAATTACCGTGGTAGATAAGTGACATAACTGGCAAGATTGAGGGAGATAGAACAAGAGGAAGGCAGAGAAGTAAATATCTGGATGGACAAGAACACAGAGGTCATCCAAGACTGGTGATTGTATGAGGTGGCGAAACATCGCTACTCACGCTTACCGGCATGACACATGATAATGATGATGATAAGTTAGACAAGCATAAACATCCATTATACAAAATAGCAATATACACGATATGACTCTCTCAATTATACACAGACAAGTTGAACAAGATAGTTGGTATAAATGCAAATGGGAAAACGTGTAAGCCACGAGTGAAATTAATAGCTGTCTGGGACAGACGGGGTTGAGTTACAGTTGTCTGACACAGTAGAAGGACAAATTACTAGCCAAGAAGACATAGTGGTGCAATGAAACAATTTTCTTGTGTAGGGTAAAATCCTTGATTCAAATGTGTCGTCTGGACGGCGTCGAGTTGTGATTGTGTAGAATGTAAGTAAAGTTAAACGTTTGCATGTTCTTTGCAGGACATTTACCCTGCCATATTATCTCTCCACATACGGATTCTCAATCTGTTCCACCCCTTTCTCCACCTGGTCCCACAGGCACTCGACCACCTCTGCCTTGATGCTTGACGGTCTAAGACGATGGCTCTGAGGAATATCAACAGCAGAATGTGTCCAGAACTCCAAGGACCGAGATCTGTGGAAACATGAACGTCTACCCCACTTTACAGGGCACATGCTCATGATGATGGAGTACTTCTTCTGTTGTCCTTCACTACCCTATGCCCTTAGGCGTCGCAGGCTTGTTTGATGATTGGTTTAAGAAATAGGGTTCACTCGGCCGCTTGGTATGCTGAGATGTGGGTTTTTAAGGTCTTGATGACGCCGTTGATCCATCTTTTTCATGGTCTTCCCCTACCTCTTGATGTTTCCATTTTAGTGGTGTATGCTCTTGCTACTGGCGATATTGGGTTCATTCTCATAAAATGGCATAACCGGTTGTCTTTGTTTATCAATGAATTTAACAACTGGTGCTGCTCCAACAGTTTTATATACCCCCTCGTTTCTAATATGGTCCTTTCTTGATTTGTTTGCTGCTTTTCTCAAGCATCTCGTTTCACAAATATTGAGTTTTCTTTCTTGTTCTTCAGTCAGTGCCTATGTTTGGCATTGATAGCACAATGTTGGTATAAAAACTACGTTAAAATTATTTTCCATGGGGATAGCTGGATTTTTCAGTACAATGGAGTACAACTGATATTATTAAAAGATGCACACCATTTTCGGGAAGACAAACACAACTTCCTATTGAATGACTTCAGCACGATATTATATTTTTTTTAAAATGCACACCACAGGATGCATAGCCATTTTGAAACACTAGTAAACACATACCCATAAACAAACGCGAAGCTGTTTCTCATTTTCCAGTTTAAAACCATAAACAATCGCAAAGCTGTTTCTAGCTTACCAGTTTATAAAGTGAGATTTTCAAACCATTAATCAAAATAGATTGCCTTATAATATAGTGCCTGTTATTTCAGAAAGTGAGCCTTCATTTACTCGTGCTCTTCTTGACCACGTTGCCAGTTTGATGGCAGATGTGTCGCAGAAATAAGACAGAGATACCCGCAGAAGTCGCATTTGTCAGCATACGGGCGCAAATAAACGCGGCACAACGCAATTACGTCTGAAAAATAAAAAAAATAAAAAAAACACTCCATATGAGCGCAGAAGAAGAAGAAGAAGAAGAAGAAGAAGAAGAAGAAGTGGTTACGGACTCAATTCGTAATCCCGTATAGTGCATCAATCAATCAATCATGTGCCATGCCGGAAAGCGTGGGCGGTCATGATTCGCCATTTCACTCGATCACCAGAGTCGTGGATCAGCTCAGTGTTCCTGTCTCGTCCATGCCATGTGGCCAAGCCATCCAGGTATTTTCCTCTATTAAGCATTTAAGGTATAGTGCATACCGTGTTCGAAATACAGCTGCGGGTGATTTAGCAGCTGAAAGCCTTGCGTTGGTTATTATACAATGGAATATGTACCAGCCCTTCAGAAAGCAATGGCAAACTACTGAACGTAAACTTGCTAAGAAATCACAAACAGCCTAAAATGCTTGGATTGAATTCGAAGTCCTGTAAAGGATGTGCAGCTAACTTCTCAAATCTAAGCGGCTGATTTACGGAATGAAAACTAAAAGTGATAATTTGTTACATATGCTCTACAATATCGGATAGTTTTCTTATGGTCATGTGGGGTTGGTGACCGTGTCTGTCCTCAACTATTGTATAGTACAGAAGCAATAAAATCACATTTGCTTAGCAAGACGTTGCAATCACACCAGCCCCAATGGCTGTCTGTAACTGACTAATAATTTTATGCTCAGAAGTTTGCCACTGCTCTCTGAGCAAAAAGTCAACATTGAAGCCCAACTGACTGTGACGTTTGGAACGAACCTGCGACCGTCAGAAAAGGCAGTGTAAACCTCTAAGCCACTCGGACCTATGGTCGAGGGTTAGAATTTAGCCGCGGGTGATTTGGAAGTAAATCGCTTTGATTTCCATGGCATGAGCATCCGCCGTTCAGAAATCAATTTCAACCCACTGAAGGTAAAATTGCCTAGTAAATCACATACAGCCAATACATGCTGGGGTTGATTACAATGTAATGTAACCGATATGCAATAACCTGTAAAGAAACAATGAATAAACAATATGAGGATACACAATTCTAGATTGGTGAATCAGCCATGTGCACATGTGGATTGGCGTCGCAGACAGCAGAGCACATACTCCAAGACTGCGAAACATACAACATATCTAGGCAAACCGTCTGGCATAGAGAGACAACAGTGGAAGATAAACTCTATGGACCGCTGAGTCAACTAAAAAAGACAGTTAAATTCATACAAGAGACAACATTGCAGTTATAGACATATTTCAAGCGAACCAAAGAACAATATGAGGTTACAAATAAATCTGTCAAAACAAGGTTATGTAAATGAAATAACAAAGTTGTGTCTTTGATCCGTTAGTACCGTACAATATGTGCAGGAGAGAAGGTAAGTCAGTAAAGTAAAGAGCCGCTTTTCACTTCACTATGCGTATTTGGTATATGATGTTAGCCCCATATTGTTACATTATCCACGTCGAAATCTTCAAAGTCAGGGAGAAGAAGTAGGAGGGGGGGGGGGAGTAGAAGAAGAAGCCAGTGATTAGCAGGATGTCATCGTGATTACTTTCTTCCACTTTGATCGAGAGAGAGAGTGAGAGAGAGAGAGAGAGAGAGAGAGAGAGACAGAGAGAGAGAGAGAGAACGAGGGATAATAGAGAGGGAGAGAGAAGGAGACGGGTAGAGGAAGAGGCATTGGCAAAGTGAGAGGGTGGAAGAGAGAGAGAGAGAGAGAGAGATGGAGATGGTGAGAGACAGGGAGAGAGCCTATTTAGAACGTGTTTTGGAGTGCCGGGAAATTTGTCGCAATCAAATCACTGACCATTATAGAATTTTAAAGATACAATTATCAATAATCGGATAAAACCATATCTTCAGTAATGACAACACAAAAACACACAAGTAAATGTTTTGTTCGTATTGTACAATTCGTGATTAAATACACGAGGCTACACTTTTGTTGACAAAGTGCTAGCGTGTGTATTGTCATATACAAACACGAGAGACCTTGTACAACCCCCTTCAAACTAACTTTGTACCACACAGTAGTGGAAGATTGTGCCACCTTCACATTTACAATATACAATCGTTTTCCATGGAGAAACAAACACTATACAATTCATCCAGAACACCAGGAACCGAGATTTGTGGAGATACGTGAACGCAGTCGCCATTTAGGGGAGAACATGATGATGATGATGAGTCCATTATTCAGAATTGGCATGTACTCAACAGCCAGATGTTTAAATTAGCGAGCATTGATTTGTTAACCACAGCGCGGAAAAGAAGACATTGTTACACAAATAACCATTAGCCGAATGGTGTTCCTCTAATTAGTTTTCCCCTCTTTAATTTGGTCGTCTATTAACTGCGTTTTTCTAGTTATCGGCTTACTTGATTTGCGTCTGCTACATTGCAAATACTCAGCGGTCGTCTGTTCTTTTTCAATAATTGTTTGATTTTCGACGCGTGAAAGACCTGGTAAGGGATTTAGTCCGGGAGTGTTTATTCAGGTGAAGATTAATGTCTTGGTTTCTAAGAATGAACATCATATTATTCTGGGCGAACCCGTATATGCTTCTTTTCTCTCAGCAAATGTGGTCAGGTGTAGATGCTAATCATTTCAGTAGCACACTGGTTGAAATTACATTGGATTCGTTCCCCATACCTCTCCCTTTGTTGCATCCCCCTTTACATCCAAACGCAAGGATCTTTAAATTGCTGTTTTATCTGCTAATGTGTCTTGAACAAGCAGTCGTTCATAGACAGTCTTCAACATGACAGCCTTATCCGTCATGAGTGTTCCAACTACTAGCTAGCATGAAGCAGAGATCAGCTCGCTCGTTACGCATGACCTGAAAGTTTACTTACCCATGTACGTCTTGAACAAGCAGTCGTTCACAGACTATCTTCAGAATGTCCGCCTTGTCCGCCGTGAATGTTCCCAACATTGGTGCTCTTGAAGCACATTCTAGCATGACCCGGATAGTTTACCCATGTACGTGTTTGTAAGAGAGAAGTGCCAACGTTTAGTGCTAACTCATGCCACACCTGTCTACCCTGAACTTTACGTAATAGGGACTGAGAATCAAACACTTTAACTGATCTGATGACTCAAGTCTCTCTAGCCATCTGAAAGTTGCAATGATCACAGCCACCTCCATATTCATACTTGAGGTTCTGGTTCTGAATTCATTCACTGGCACAGGGACGGAGCATTATGAGGCGACCGTTTGCCGTGAAGTTTAAATAGCGACTAACTGACAAACTAATTTGAGGTTCTAATCAATAGACTTTAGTTTGCTCAGCAAGACGTTCCTCCCGGTTTTAGCTGAGAATCCTCAGACAGATTTTAATCCATGATGCACAGAACTATCGCTGCCCCTTATTGCGTCATCTCCATCGGCATTTTCATCTTTATCGCTGTCATCATTTTCATCTATCAGCTAGGTACCTTCAATTCTGCCAACCGATTACACCATTCTCTGCCAAACGTTGTGATCACTTGGTGTAGCTATTGTTGTGCATGCAATTGTCAATACATTTCTGCCCTCTGTGCATGTGCTTGTCTGAGGTAACCTGTCTGATGGTATCTTCTTACTGCTCTATCCGTTAGCTTTCTCTCCTCTTTCAGTTTCCGTTGAGATAATTCGGTTGCATTAGCTGTCTGTCATCATTGGTCTGTGCAAGCGCAAGTCTTCATCTCATCGATGAAAGCCCGTGCATGTATCACAATGATCAGATGAGGGTCTACAAATCAGTTTGATTTCCTTCATTTTCAAATCCGTTTCATGTTTTGTTTTTTTAAATAATTTTTACACCATGAAGCAGATAGTTCTAAAATACCTAGGCAATAATCAATTACCAAGTGGACTAAATGGTTGCCAATAAGATCAGTAGTCTTTTTTTTTTCTTGCGTAAGACGGTTTGTTTCTTCGGCAATGTGATGCGTAATTTATGGCTATAGATGTGTACTTTTTCATATATGGGACAGATATACAACCAGTAAGAGAGACACATGTATATCAGTCAGTCACTAATCACTCAGTGTGTGTATATGTCAGTTAGTTAGTAGATAAGTAATTCAGTCAGTAAACGCTTATGAAATTAAGCCAGTCACCAGTCAGTCAGTCAGTCCGTCAGTCAGTACATATGTACGTAAGTTATTCAGTCAGTCAATACATTCGTACGTAAGTCATTTAGCCAGTACACATAAAAGTCAGTAGTAAGCCAATCAACGGTCAGTCATTCAGCTTGTCAGCCCGGCAGACAGTCATTACGTACATAGTTCAGTCAGTAAATAAATAAGTCAATTAGTCAGTACGCACATAAGCCAATAAGCCAGTCTACCAGCCAGTAAGTCAGTTCATACGCTAGCCATTACGCAAATCAATAAGTGCATTTATGAGTTTGTCGATATGTACTTAAAGCAGTCAGTCAGCCAATATGTCTGTAGTCCTTAAGTTATTCAGTCAGTATGTACATTTGTCAACCAATCAGTACGTTTCTAAGCTAGTCGGCAAGCCAGTCAATCAGCCAGTCAGTCAGTCAATCAGCCTGCAAGCCATCAGTCAGCCAGTAGTTACTCATTCAATTCATATGTAAATCATTATTACTCACGTAATGTTTGTCCATTAAGAATGATGATAACCATTCATTTCATCTAGTGGGGTTGAAAATATGGATCCGTGAGTTCTAAACTGGCACGTACATATATAATATAACTGTAAAAAAACTTTTAGAGATGACAACCAGGGTGACGGGAGTCGTCCTCAAAGTGGTAATCAGTTCACACGTAAGTCCTTATTCCATAAGTACATAAATAATATAAATGTAAACAACTGTCACAGATGACAACCGGTGTGGCGGGAGACGTCCTCAAGGTCGTCATCACGGGAGCTAGCAGCGAGGTGGGTTTGATTCTCAGCTACTACGTGGCCAGGGGAGATGTCTTCGGCCCGACTCAGCGCATGTTTCTTGTCCTGGTGGAAAGCATTTCCAAACTCAAGCAGCTCAAAAAGGGAACATCTTTGGAGGTGAGAACGTCTGCTATTCGTTGCGGTAGGGACTACTGGTTGGTTTGTTAGTTATGAATCCTCTTAAAGACTGTGTTAAACTATTAAGTACCGTGTTTCCCTGAAAATAAGGCCAGGTCTTATATTAATTTTAGTTTTAAAATGCACTTTGGCCTATATATGGGGAATGTCTTATATATATATATATATATATATATATATATATATATATATATATATATATATATATATATATATATATATATATATATATATATACACTAGCTGACCCGGCCCGGCTTCGTCAAGCTCCTGGCGGGGATCTGTCTGTCTGTCTGTCTGTCTGTCTGTCTGTCTATCTGTCTGTCTGTCTGTCTGACCCGGCCCGGCTTCACCCAGTCCCTGGCAAGACAGGCAATACAGACCTACATCTGATCAATTAGTACTGTCCAAGCGACCGCCCACAAGCACTGGACACAATACCATTAACAGAAAAAATGATTGTGTGTGGCGATTTCAACAGCCACTCGCAGAGCTGGGGCTATGATCACATGGACCAGAGAGGAGAAAGACTGGAAGACTGGCAGGATGAGAATAGATTCATCTTGATTAACAAGCTGTCCGACCCACATACTTTCTACTCGAGATCATGGCACACTACAACTACACCTGACCTGGCTTTTTATTCACCAGACCTGGAGTGGAACATTACACAAATTGTTGGGAAACAACTTGGTGGCAGTGATCATCGGCCAGTCTTTCTAACTGTAGAAAATGAGCTTGTAAGTGAAAGCAGCACCCTCTCGAGGTGGAACTACAAGAAAGCAAACTGGGAAATGTACAAGAATCGCACCAGCATACTGGTTAAAAACCTGAACACTGAGAAAGACATAAATAAAGTAGATGAAGAGTTTGGGAAATGCATATTGCAGGCAGAGTGAGAAACAGTACCAAGAGGAGCCCGTAAACAATATAAACCCTACTGGAGTAGTGAACTGGAACAGTTGCATAATGATGTGGAAGAGTGTAGAAAGCAAGCAGTGGCCACACCCAGCCAAGAGCACCACAATAAATTCCAGCATGCAAAAGCCAAATTCCAAAGCGCAAAGCTGCAGGCTAGACGGAAACGCTTGCAGGAGAAAACGGAGTTTCTGAACTTTGAAAGAGACACAAGGAAATTGTGGAAGCTAATAAAACAACTTAACGATAAGGGCACAGGGAGAAACTCAAAAATTGCATTACATAAAGATGGAAACATCTTAACAAGAAAGCAAGCAGCTGCCCATTTTGCGGACTCATTCGCATAAGATAACAATATCAAAATTAGTCCAGAGAAACAACAAGAGATTCGAGAGAAACAGCAACATACGGGACAGAAGGAAATAGTACATGAGGTTCTGGAGGCACCCATCACAATCAGTGAACTGGAGCTAGCCATATCAAAACTGAAAATGACAAAGTCACCAGGAGCTGATGGTATCTCCAATGAAATTATCAGGAACCTAGGAACAGAGGCCAAAGCAAAGCTGTTGCAGATCTTTAATAACAGTTAGACCTTAGGCAGTGTTCCATAAGCCTGGACAGAAGCAATCATGATACCCTTCCTAAAATCAGGGAAAATAGTTCAATTGCCTCTAGCTACAGACCAATTAGTCTCACCAGCTGTCTCTGCAAATCACTGGAGCGCATCATCGATCACAGACTGCAATGGTACATTGAAAGTAAAAACATACTTGTGCCACAGCAGGGTGGCTTTAGGCAGTGCTACTCTACGGAAGATCAGACAACCTACCTCTCTCAAGAAATTGAGGATGCATTCCAAGAAAAGAAACTGGTGCTTGCAGCATGGATAGATCTGAAGAAAGCCTTTGACAAAGTCTGGAAAGAATGTCTGATGAAGAAACTGAGAAACTGCAAAGTCAATGGAAGAATGTACAAATGGGTGAAAACATACTTGCACAACAGAAGAGCCCGAGTACAGATAGACGGACTAAAGAGCAAGAAAGTACTACTGCGTCACGGTGTTCCCCAGGGCGGAGTCTTGTCCCCCACACTCTTTCTAATCTTCATCAATGATCTCGTTGCTAATCTACCGCATGAAATTAAAGCAGCAATATGCGCCGATGACCTGGTTCTATGGAGCACAAATGAACATGCATCAGTGGCCACCAGATCGCTACAAAGAGCTGTAGATACATTTGTTGCATGGGCAAATAGATGGTGTGTCAGCATAAACACTGACAAGTGCAGCACCACTCTATTTACCCTCTCTCCAAAAGAAAAGGCAGGGGTCATCCAGATAAATGGAACACCCCTAAGAGAAGATAAAGGACCAACATACCTTGGAGAAACATTTGATGGCAGGCTGACATGGAGAAAGCACATCAACAAAGCAGTAGCAAAAGCAAGAAGGAAAATAGCATCCTGAGAAAGCTAAGTGGAACCACATGGGGAGCCAGTGGGATAATACTTAGCAAAGTTTATCAACAGAGCATACGACCACACCTGGAATACGGGTCAACTGCGTGGTGTTCGGCATCAAAAACCACACTACAAGAGCTGGACAAGGTGCAAAATCAAGCACTTAGAGTCAAAACAGGAGGGATGAGATCAACCCCTGGAGTGGAAATGGAGAAGATGGGGAGGACACAAGCACTAGAGAGCGCAGAGATACGAAAACGCTAATACAAGCAGAAAAGTTCCTCAGGTTTGCCAGGCCACCCTATGAAGAACAGATTTGAAAACCTAGCTATGGGGCGGTTGAAAAGAAGTAGTTTTATCCACCAGGCCAAACGACTCTGCAGAGAAACCACCGTTCTGCCCACAATTGGTATCCCTCTAACAACTATTCCGGAGCGAACTCCATGGAAAGATGAACATAGACTATCATTACAAATCCAGACAAAAGTGAGAGGAATATTTGACAAGGAAGAACAGAACAGTGTGCAGCGCAGAACAACCAATCTCAGCTTCCTTGTTGAAGAATACCCACAGGACCTCTGGATCCGAGTCTACACTGATGGGTCAGCACAAAATGCTGTTCGAAATGGAGGAGCAGGAGTGTACATGGAATACCAAAATAATACTAGGGACACAGCCAGAGTACTGACAGGAAAGTACTGCCATAACTATGATGCCGAAATTGAGGCAATCAAGATAGCAACAGAGAAATTACTCGGTGCCAGCAATGGTACACAACCTGTGGTGCTATTGACAGATGCAAAATCAGTACTTGAGGCGCTTCTGTTTGGGAAATTGCCAGTACTAAGGACACTATTTCTGAACTTAGCAGTCAGCATTAGGTCACCATACAGTGGATACCATCCCACTGTGGAGTACCCGGAAACGACAGAGCTGATCAATTGGCTCAGGAAGGAGCCAAAGAAGAACAGCCTGATGTGCCCGTTACATACCACCAAAAGAAAAGAATGATCAAATCAGTCAGAAAGCCACCAAAATCTGCTCAAGATGACTACCACGTTACGGATAGACCAGAACAAGCCAGAAAACATCATTGCGCCACAGCTGGCTGGCTTTAGGCAGTGCTACTCTACGGAATATCAGAGAACCTACCTCTCTCAAGAAATTGAGGATGCATTCCAAGAGAATAAGCTGGTGCTTGCTGCATCGATATATCTGAAGAAAGCCTTTGACAAAGTCTGGAAAGAAGGTCTGATTAAGAAACTGAGAAACTATAAATTGAATGAAAGAATGTACAAATTGGTGAAAGCATACTTGCAAAACAGAAAAGTCCGAGTACAGATAGAGGGACTTAAGAGCAAGAAAGTATTACTGCGTCACGGTGTTCCCCAGGGCGGAGTCTTGTCACCCACACTTTTTCTAATCTTCTCAATGAACTTGTTGCTAATCTACAGCATGGAATTTAAGCGGCAATGTACGCTGATGAACTGGTTCTATGGAGCACAAATGAACATGCATCAGTGGCCACCAGATCGCTACAAAGAGCTGTAGATGCATTTGTTGCATGGGAAAATAGATGGTGTGTCAGCATAAAACACTGACAAATGCAGCACCACTCTATTTACCCTCTCTCCAAAACAAAAGGCAGGGATCGTCCAGATAAATACCCCTAACAGAAGATAAAGAACCAACATACCTTGGAGTAACATTTGATGGCAGGCTGACATCGGGACAACACATCAACAAAGCAGTAGCAAAAGCCGAAAGGAAAATAGCCATCCTGAGAAAGCTAAGTGGAAAAACATGGAGAGCTAGTGGGAAAATACTTAGCAAAGTTTATCAACAGAGCATACGACCACACCTGGAATATTAGTCAACTGCATGGTGTTCAGCAAAAAAAAAACCACACTACAAGAGCTGGACAAGGTGCAAAATCAAACACGTAGAGTCACCACAGGAGGGATGAGATCAACCCCTAGAGTGGAGATGGAGAAGATGGGGAGGACACAAGCACTGAGAGAGCGCAGAGATACGAAAACGCTAATACAAACAGAAAAAAGTTCCTCAACTTGCCAGGCTACCCTATGAAGAACAGATTTGAAAACTTAGCTATGGGGCGGTTGAAAAGAAGCAATTTTATCCACCAGGCCAAGCGACTCTGCAGAGAAACCACCGATTTGTCCACAGTTGGTTTCCCCCATGAAAAACTATTCCAGAGCGAACTCCATGAAAAGATGAACATACACTATCACTACAAATCCAGACAAAATAGAGAGGAATGTTTGACAAGGAGGAACAGAACAGTGTATAGCGCAGAACAGCCACTCTCAGCTTCTTTGATGAAGAATACCCACAGGACCTTTGGATCCCAGTCGACACAGATGTGTCAGCACAAAATGCTGTTCGAAATTGAGGAGCGGGAGTGTACTTAGAATACCCAAATAATAATAGGGGCACGGCCAGAGTACCAATAGGAAAGTACTGCCATAACTAGGATGCTGAAATTGAGGCAATCAAGATAGCAACAGAGAAATTATTAACTACCAGCCACGGTACACAACCTGTAGTGTTATTGACAGATGCAAAATCAGTACTCGAGGCGCTCCTGTCTGGGAAATTGCCAGTACTAAGGACACTACTTTCTGAACTTAGCAGTCAGCATAAGGTCACAATGCAGTGGATACCATCCCACTGTGGAATACCCGGAAACGAAAGATCTGATCTGTTGGCTAAGGAAGGAGCAAAAGAAGAACAGCCTGATGTGCCCGTTACATACCATCAAAAGAAAAGAATGATCAAATCAGTCAGAAAGCCACCAAATCCTGCTCATGATGACTCCACATTATGGACAGACCAGAACAAGTCATTATTCTGCGCCTCAGAACAGGACACAGTAGATTACGCAACTACATGTATACAAAATTCAAGGTTGGTGAATCAGCCATGTGCACATGTGGATTGGCTTCGCAGACAGCAGAGCACATACTCCAAGACTGCCAAAAATACAACATATCTAGGCAAACCTTCTGGCCTAGAGAGACAACAGTGGAAGATAAACTCTATGGACCACTGAGTGAACTAAAAAAGACAGTTAAATTCATACAAGAGACAACATTGCAGTTATACAAATATTTCAAGCGAACGAAAGAAGAAGAACCCGTTCATTATCAAGTGCGCATCAGTGGCGTCTGTACTCCGATTGGCCATTCGGCAACAAGTCTCTCATTCTAACTGACGATCGTAATTAGGGCTTATTTTAGGGGTAGGTCTTATATTAAAAGCATCCTGAAAAATCGTGCTAGGGCTTATTATAGGGGTAGGTCTTATTTTCGGGGAAACACGGTTATGTTGCATCTGCGTCCTGGTCTACTGAGTCATGATAAGGGCTTGCGTCTATCGGGGTGATTTTTCTCCAGAGTTGGCACCGAAATACTAGTCTCCATGGAGACTACTGCTGAGATCTTATTGGCACTCCAAAATCCGAATCCAGCACACCTAGGGTGAGACTTATTAGGATGCAACTAGGTTATGGTTCAGCACAGGTCGTAAGGACTGGCAGGCATTGGTAATGTTTCCTCCATATGTTGTATGCATTTCACGGTCAACATCAGCCAACCCGTTGTCCAGAGTGATGGTGGTAGGCATACTGAGAACATATTTCATCCTTTGGTGTCTAAATTATTAACCTTTATATCAGTTGACCGGCTTAGACAACAACCAGTCTGTCTCTTCTTCTTCGTCGTCGCCCAAATCAAACGCCAGATAGCTTAAACATACTTGATGGGAGGTCACAACAATTAGGTCTCAAAATTAACAGGGGGAAAACGCGAGAATCAATTAAACATGAAAATCCGATCTCCCTTGGAGAAACCTCACTTCAACAGGTTGTAGCAGACACCGATTTGGGTAGCAATCTAGACAAAGATGGGGCCGGGGGGGGGGGGGGCAGACATAACTATTAGAATCAGAACATAAAAGGCAACATGTGCCTTCAGTTTGTGGAAGTCACAAGAAATTACATTTAGTACCAAACTGAGAATATTTAACTAAAATCAGTATTTTCGTAAGGACCAGAAGCATGTAATAGGTAACAACAAAAACAATAACAAATAAACTACAAACATTCATTAAATTAGTGTCTGCGTAGAACAGAATGATAAAATACTGTGACAGAATGTGGAGGGCACACAAGGAAACAAATACCTGTTATTAGCATACCTAGAAGGTTCTTTATCTTGAACCCAAATGGCACAAGCAATAGACTGACAACAAAAAACACGAAGATGAGGCGTAGAGGCAGTGGTGAATGAAATGGGAAGGACATAGAGGAAACCGCATGATATGGCGAAAGGCAGGCGGGCTTAGCGTGAATAAGAGAGGGGCTTTGCTCAATTGGGGATACAAAGCAGGGGGGGGGGGAAGAAGTATATCTTAAGAGCTCTATTGAGGCAATCCTTTTGTACGAGAGCCAATCATAGACAATTAGCAGACAAGCGAGGGGTTATGTGGAAGATGTTTAGATGAGGATTTATAATAAAATGACGAGAACAGAATGGACTAATAGAAAGAGAAATGAAGATATCTTGAAAGAAGTTAATTCAAAAAGAGAACTGATTACTCGTATCAGAGGGAGACGGCCTACATGTTTTAGGCATATAGAGAAGGGGAAATCTGTAGCAAGTCGTCACAATGGAGGAAAGTTGGAGGGAAAGAGAGGCAATGGGAGACCAAGAAAGAAGATGCTGGACAGTTTGTCATCATGACACGGAAGGACATCAGTATAAGAGATGATTGGCAGCACATGTGACAGAGGCTGTAGACAGACATGATCACAAACACAACACACTATGGACTAATGAGAGGAAGCAGATGTACATACTACTAAAGACAAAGAAAGACATAACAAAACACACATACATCGATGGACGGACATACAGACAATCACAAAGGCGTGCGGATGTATTGACAGACTGATGGAAGGGTGGACAGACAGACAGACAGACAGACAGACAGACAGACAGACAGACAGACAGACAGACAGACAGACTTCAAGATAATTTAAATTCTTTCCGTAAAGCCCACGCGTTATTATTTGCTGTCTTGCCGTACTCCGAGAGAGACAGAGAGAGAAAGAGAGAGAGAGAGAGAGAGAGAGAGAGAGAGAGAGAGAGAGAGAGAGAGAGAGAGAGAGACCTCTTTACCCGCTTTAGATCGCATGTGAATTATGAGAGTAATAACTTGGTTATGTAGAAGGACCGTCGTTTAGAAGTAAATTGGAATGGATGAAGAGAAATAAAGGTATGATGAAAGGTATGAAGAATATTATAATTTCTCCTCTTTTATGTCAGGTATGGAGATATATGGGCAGACAGGTAGGCTTCCAGACAGATAGAATATACACATTAAAATGGCATGTTCCGTTGACATAGCCAGCCGTTACAACCCTCCCTATCACTTCTGTCTCTTCTAGCTTGGCATGTGTAGCCTGAGCTTGATCCACGGACAAAAGTGCACTCACATTCTTGATGAAGCTTTCAAAGATGCTGACGTCATCTTCCTGGTTTCCGGGATCCAGCCGTCTCCAGGTCTCTCCAGGAACGACATCATAGGAGTGAACGCTCTTGAATATAAAGTCAGGCATGCCTTAACATTTCTTAAATACGTTACACTGTATAAACTCTATGGAAAAAAAAGACAGTTAAGTTCGTTTAAGAGACAACATAGCAGTTACAGACACATTTCAAGCGAACGAAAGAAGAAGTTACACTGTCAATAATTCCGCGTCTCCCAACTGACCATTCGTCGGTCATTTGGTCACCACATGACCACCCTGCTGTCAGGCTTGTTTAGTTGTTCAGGCCCAAATACTTACTTAAAACTAGGATAAAAAAAAAGTTATGTTAACTGATTAAGATATGAAAGATAATATTTTACCACATATGACCTCCCGTTTGGACAAAAGGGTGATATATTGCCATACTAGGGTAAAAATATGAATAAAATTGGGTGGAACTGCGGTAAAGCTGTGAAAATATAAACAATATAAAATGACACAAAGTAGTGCACCTTTGCACAACAGAATTACGACACATACAGGACGTTGCGGCGATTAGCCTTCATCAGCAAACAAACACATTCTCAAAAGACAACATATAGTCAAGGAGATCTCCTATGACTACATCAAAACGTGACGACAGGACGAGAAGAACAAAAAGATGAAAAAATGACAGCAATGAAGAGAAAATGAAAATTTGAAAAAAATGTTCATACTTACCTCAGAATTCAGAACTGTGTATAACACAGTGCTATCCACTGTTAACACAGTGTTATACTCTCATCTCATCCCATCATGTTCCTCTTGTACCTTGCGGTGCCGAGGTGAAGTATAAACATCGTGAGAGTGCCCGATTATGGGCTTCATATTTCGATATTCCCATGGACTCTGCTATTCCCTCCGTCCAACGTCTACGTGGTCGGCTTCTTCCTCTGTTTCTATCTGGTCTGTACATCATTGCTTGTTGTGGTATTCTGTTGACTGGTAACCTACTTGCATGGCCAAACCATTTGACTTGCTGCTTTCTAATAAAATCTAGTGCTACTTTAACCCCCACTTTAGTCCTGATTTCTTCATTTCTGATCTTATCTCTTATATACAGCTCTGAATTCTGAGGTAAGTATGAACATTTTTTCCAATTCTCATTTTCTCTTCATTGCTTTCATTTTTTCATCTTTTTGCTCTTCTCGTCCTGTCGTCACGTTTTGATGTAGTCATAGGAGATCTCCTTGACTATATGTTGTGTTTTGTGAATGTGGTTGTTTGCTGATGAAGGCTAATCGCCGCAACGTCCTGTATGTGTCGTAATTCTGTAATGTAAAGTTGCACTACTTTGTGTCATTTTATATTGTTTACATACCAGGGTCATCATGTTATTTATTTCGTTTCGTGGTATGTTCCACATTTTCAATGTCCAGTGAACGGAAATTTACATTATAATACTCGTTCATTTGATTGTGTTTGGTCTAAACCTCCCGTTTTGCTTGCCACTGAATCAGCTAAGATCTTGCGGAGAAACAACAAATACCATCTCATATACTACACCTTACAGAAACGTTAAAAACAGGGTTAAAAGGCAAGAGCATTGATTTCATTGCACATGATTTCATCCCATATGGCTCGGTCTCTTTTAACAAAGTATGAGCTCCGTAGCTCCAGTGATGATCCCCAGGAGTCTAAGAGAAAATAGCACTCGTGAACCTAACGACATAGGCCGGTATCGAACCCACAACGTTAGGTCGGCGAGACAGGCGGTGTAGTCACATCGCAAAGGAGACTGCCTATAAAATACGTAGATAAGTATATGAGTGTGTGCTTGTTTCCCCGCGGTATCTTCACATGTGACATAGCTTTTGTCTCAAGTTGGTATGGCCACATCCTGCTGTAGGTAATGCCATTAATATAGGGTGTATTTTTAATGACTGTGAAGTGTTTGAAAATATTGCCAGTCCAAGTTTTGTATACACCCTCTATAAAGTTCATGCAACATAATAGGTTAATACAAAACTTGGACTGGCAATATTTTCAAACACTGCGCAGTCATTAAAAATACACCCTGTACCTGCCAACGTTAAATTGCATTCACACTTATCCCCCACGCTTCTGCACCATATAATGCGCGTACCAAATGGTCTATAACAATATGGGGCTAGCATCAAATACCAAATACACATAAAAGATAAGGCAAAATGACCGTTTGTGAACACTATAGGGTATACGAGCCATCATCATCAAGTGCTATGCCAGCTGGCGTAGGCGTTCATGTCTCTCCATGTGTCTCGGTCTTTGGTGTTCTGGATCAACTCTGCTGCTGATATTCCTCCATGCCACCGCCTCAATCCATCCAGCATCATTTCTCTTTGTCGGCCTCAGCCTCTCTTACCCTCGATCTTTCCATTAGTCACAATGTTCTCCAATGCCTATCTTCTCATCACATGACCAAAGAAAGCTGTTTATCTCTTTCCTATTGTTGTATATAATGTTATAGTTTCTTTAGTATCTTTCAGGCAATAGTCGTAAGTTGCTCTGGCAGTCCAAGAAATTCGCAACATTTGTCTCATAAACTACATCTCTGTTGCTTCCAAGTTCTTCCTAATGTGTTAATTTACATTCCAAGATTCACTGCCATACAGCGAAAAAACGGTTCTATATAGCACTTCAGCGCTCTCTTTTTTACATTCAATGCTAGTGACTTATTGCATAAGTTACTTTGCACACACACCTAATTACTCACCCTGTAAAGCGTTGTGGCTGATGTTCGTTCACTACACACATAAAACAACAGCAATAAAAAGTGCAGCTGGTCAGCTGCACAAGAACAGGAAGTGACAGAATGGACATAACGATTAGAAAGCTTTCATCAGCAAACAAAAAGAACAAGATATCGACATAATTACATTACCAAATAACAACACACAAAATAAAATATAGTTCAGTTTTTAGAGCGTGCATTCTGCAGATGTCTAAATATTGAGCGCAAAATTCAAATTGTTCATTATACGAAACCTTTCTGGAGCAAATTTTCTGAGCCTTCATTATTCCCCCTTTCAAACTCATTAACAACGCTGAAGAGCACTGTCAAAGACTGAAACATATAGGTCTGAGGTGTGCCTCAAGAGAGAAGACCACCGGGAAGAGTGGTCAACCTCAAGTAGATAGAGGTAACACAGTGCCCCGATATAAGGACAGGGTAGGTGATAGAAAGGGGGACTATTAACTAGTTCTCTCATGAGACACGAAGACGTCGACCAGATAGTTAGTACTCTGGTCACGACAGAATCACGCCTACGTGATAGCCACGGAGAAGAGGGATTGCCATTCAACAGGAGACGGCTGCTATAAGCGTGCTGAGTGTAACAGCACGCAAAAAGCCGAAGGACGCAACAAGGTCCTTCCGCGTGCTGTGTAGCCACGCGAGTAGGAAAAGTCAGACTGGGGACTGACTTCGTAGCGAGCACTTCGTTTAGTATCGATAGGAGTTTTTTGTAGCCAAGTAGATAGAGATTAGCCATAGGGTTAGGAAACTAGTGATAGGCAATTCTGTGGCTTTGTGTGTGATTTGATAGCGACTGTTTTGTAAATGTAAAGAGCCAACGGCAATAAAATGTATCATTCATTTCCTCTCACACGACTTGCAAGTTTCTTGTGTGGTGCGGGAGAAGTAATCCTATGATGCCTGAAACATTGGTTGTTGACAGGCTAGGATTAATGTGGTGTCAGAAGTGTGGCTTGGACAAATGTTCAAGCTAATACACTTACCCACGGCTCTAGACTAAGGTTACTAGTAGTGAATTACAAGGTTTAATTTGTGTCAGTGACTGATGACGTGTGCAGACTAGGACAAGTTGCGAGCTAAACTGTGCCTATCGTGACAAAATAATGCTTATTTGTGTTGATTAGAATATTATGTACTTAAATCATGTGTTCTTCAAAGTTGTAAGTATTGATATTATTATTTTCTTTCATTTATTTATGTAATTACGTATTTGTTTACGAATAATTATCAAATATGATTCATGGCGGAGCGATACACATGCCAGCAACATTATCGATTTTTGCAAGCTAAAAATAGCGCTGCGCCTCTGACGTAGTGCGATTGACAAGCAGTTGTTCTACGCCATTCGCATTCAGCATTTGAGTGTTTACAAATCGCCAAGCTGCTGCCCGCCTGAATCTGTGCTTTATATTAACTATTATTTGTTTATTTAAGTTAGTAATTGAATATATTTATTTATTTAAACATTATTATTATATTTTTATTTATTTCAAAGCAGTTATTGAATTTTTTTTCCGTACTTTTTCTATTTGTTTACCGTCGCGATGGCACTACTTTTGGCTATGCAAATTAAACTTGGTCTGCACAACACTTCCATAGATTAAACTAGATTAGGAACGAAAGGCATAAAACGTTAGAACGAAGACAGGACATTGACATTTAATATTAATTAAACTATATTCTGTTTGTTCGTGGGCATGTCATTGTAATTGTACCAATTTGTCGAAAGTAATTTGTCGTTTGCAATTTGTTAATTGCTGCTGCTCTTGTAAACCAGGGTGAACAACAGCTGGTTAGAAAACTTGTGTGTATGCCAAAGTGCCAAACGAGAAGACCTGTGTTGCCAAACTGTTGTGCCTGATTTTCGGGAACATTAAGTTGAGTATAACCAACGTATTTGGCATGCAATGTTATTAATAATGCATCTCTTTTTCAGCGTGTGATGCATTAGCATATTTTTGTGCTCTGTTTTTTCAGGATAAAATTTTCCAGGTTATAAACTAAGAGTACAATTCGTAGTGCTCAGATATTAAGAAACATAACATATCAAAGATAAATAAGTGATTAAAGAGCTCAGTGCGGGTCAACACTAGCCGATTACCAAACAACATGGCTACTTTAGCTGATTGTATAAAAGCAGGCAAGGAATTACAATACACAGGAAAGGAGCTAGAACAATATGCTGTTCAGAAATTTAAGGAAGCAAAAGATGCTGAGAGAGATGAACATGCACGAGAAAGACAACACCAGATAGAACTAGCTGAGATAACAAAACAAAAATAAATGGACATTAAACAGAAACAGTTAGAACATGATAAGGAGATTAAGCAACAACAGTTAGAACAAGATAAGAAAATTAAACAGAAGGAATTAGAATTAAAGCAAAAGCAATTGGATCAAGAAAAAGAACTAAAGCAAAAAGAGATAGATGAAATGGCAAGAGTTAAGGAAAAACAAATACAAGTAGAATCAGAGACACAGTTAAAGATGAAAGGTATGGATGTAGACTCACACGCAGAGATCTCTGCTACTAAACTAAAAAGTCAACAAGAAGAAAATAAGTTCAATAAATACAAAAATATTATCAAACCATATTGTAAAGAAGATTCCATATCAGCCTGGACAGAAAATGTCGAGTATCAATTTAAATACCACCAAGTTCCAATAGAGATGTGGGCTATGATTTATATGAAGAACCTGAGTGGTGAGCCCCTTAAAGTGATAGAATCAATACCAACTGACCTTAGATCTAACTATCAGTACATCCATGATAGGATAATGCAACACTTTTTACTTGATGCCCCAGGGTATCAGGTTCAGTTCTCAAATTTAAAACCAAAACCTAGTGAGACTTTCATTGATTACGTCTCAAATGTCCAAAGTGTACTAAATAGGTGGCTTAATGCAGCTAACATAGGAAAAGATTTTGACAGACTTAAAAATTTAATAGCCATGGATAAAGTCATATCCACTATACCATCTCCTTTTGCTAAATTCCTGCAGCAGTCAGACATTGAGACCATAGAACAATTTGAAAAGAAAGGCTCTGCATATTTTTCCTCAAATAGAGATATTTTTAAGACTTCAAATGATTCTGAAATAGTTTCTTTTGTAAAGGACCAACCTAAAAACTATCAGGGTAATAGAAAACCATTTCATAGAATCGACAAACACGATGCCAAAGATAAGAAAGTGTCGAAATGTGTCTACTGTCAACTTTTGCATGACACTTATTCTATGTGTGATAAATCGCCAAACTATCCGGCACATCTTGAAAATGTCATTAAGAAGCAACAAAACAAGAGATCTGCATACAGGCGTGCAGTCAAATGCTTCTTTTGTTCCAGCTATGGCCATTATTCAAATAAGTGCCTGGGCCGCCAGTGTATGAAAGCCAACAATGCTATTTTGATTGATACATCTTCTGATAGTGGTAGTGACACCGAGTGTGAAGTTGAGAATGTATTACCTTTTAAGCAATCTGAAGATGTGTGTTGTGTGAACGATGTGTTAAGCTTTGACAATTGTGACCAATGTCACCAATTTCATGCAGACGGCAAACTTACATGTGGGCATATTGTAACATCCTCCTTAGAGAATGCAAATGCAGTTATAGCCTCCAGAGGCAATTTATTGTTTCACTCTGCAATGGTCAATGAGAAGCCATGCCGATGTTTGCTTGACAGTTGCAGCTCTATTATTGGTGTGAAAAAGGAACTGGTTAATCCAAAGGATTATACTGGTGACTCTGTAAAATGCCGGACTTTTTCTGGTAATATAGAAACCTATCCTCTGGCAAGAGCCCGTATAAACACCCCGTTCCTTTCTGGTACCTTTACTTGTGCAATACTAGACAACCCTTGTACTGATTTAATTCTTGGGTGTCTACTCCAGCTAAGACACTGTACAGATGAAGAAATATCTGTCTGGGAGGAGAAGAATGGTTTCACTCCAGTGAACAGTGCAGATATCATCAAACATCACAGTCCTAATAAAAGTGCTAGACCCATAACACTTGAAACTGATCAAAACGTAATAGTGCTACTACCAGACAAGCATAATAAAATGGTAACTTTATGGCAAGGGCCTTTCAAGGTGATACAAAGACTTTCAGATGTCGACTATGAAATATCGATAAACGGACACTTAAAGATATTCCATGTCAACATGTTGAAACCTTACTTTTCACGACAAGAGACAGAAGTAGAGACAGACGAACACAGTGCACCCACACCTAGTGATCAGACGACAGACATACACAACGCAACTACACTAGTTAGCGAGACTGGCAAATCCGACGATATCCATACACCTAGTGAGCTTACAGAATACGCACTTAGCACCACCACCGTACCGAATCAGGTAGACGACGACGGAATGGAACTACCTGTTCCTATTGTAGACAAGACTGCGACATTAGATAACATACGGATAGAACAAGGACTAACAGACGTTCAATGACGACAATTAATAGAATTATTGACGGAGTATAAAGACATATTTTCTGACATTCCAGGTAGGACGGACAGAATCGAGCACTCCATTCTTCTTTCGGACTCTAAGCCTATCAAATGCAGGCCGTACTCTATCCCACTCAGCTATAGAGAAAGTCTAAATAAGGAAATTCTTAATTTAGAAGCTAGTGGGATCATCCAGAAATCTACATCTGAGTACTCCTTTCCAATCGTCCTAGTTAAGAAAAATGACTCCACAATTCGTCTGTGTGTGGACTATAGAAAGCTCAACAACGTCACTAAGATCGACGCAGAACCAATTCCTTCCTGCGAAGATCTTATTCTTGACATGTCCACCTCCAAAATCTTTTCTAAATTAGATCTTACTAAGGGATATTGGCAGGTCCCTATGCAGACTCAATCCATTCATCTTACTGCTTTTCCAACACCGTTAGGACTTTACGAGTGGCGTTTTCTTCCTTTCGGACTTCGAAACGATCCTGCCACTTTCGTACGCTTAACTAGAGATCTACTGCATGGAGTGACGAATACAGTGACGTATATAGATGATATATGTGTCCATACAGATGACTGGACAACACACTTACTGAAACTAAGACATGTCTTCGATAGGTTGCGACTCTTCGGTCTCACTGTCAAACCGAGCAAAGTCGAATTGGGCCTAAAAGAAATTGATTTTTTGGGTCATATCATTTCACAAGGTCAACTAAAGACTGACAATAGAATTATTACCAAAATTATGAACCTGACCATGCCTACTACAAAGAAGCAGGTCAGAAGCCTTTTGGGGTTAGTAAATTACTATAGCAAATTCATACCAAATTTAGCTGAAATTACAAGTGTATTCTCAAATGTTTTAAAAGCATCTGTAAAATTAGATGTCAAAGATGCATTATTAATTTCTGCATTGTCAAAATTGAAAATCCTGTTTAGTAATGTACCAATCCTCCGCTTGCCTAATCCTAGGCTCGTTTATTATCTTAGGACAGATGCCAGCAGAATCTCCATCGCTGCAGTATTAGGCCAGTTTTATGATGGCATCTTCCATCCGATTTGCTACGTGAGCCGTAAGATCACACCTGCGGAGTCCAGATATTCCATATCAGAGTTGGAAGCCCTAAGCGTCATCTATGCGGTGAGGAAGCTGCATCGATGTCTAGCGGGTGTTCACTTCGTTGTCCAGACTGACAACCCCCCAATCACGGTCATACAAAGTGGTGTGCATCGGAATGACCGTATATACAGGTGGTCGTTAATTCTACAAAATTATACTTTTAGTATAGAGCATATTAAGGGTAAGGACAACATTCTGGCTGATACCCTTAGTCGACCATCTGAGGTAGAAATACCGCAGATTCCACATGAGAGTGTAGAGTAGTAGATGTTAAATTAGTACATTAGAATATTCTATGTGAAATATTTTACGAATACATAGACATTATGTGCTGAACTAGGTACTAAGAACAGTGAACTACCATGTGTCCGTAGACATCAAAAGAAGAACTGTGCTCCGAGAACAAATATATCACCGTGTGAACTGGGACAGCTCGTTACATACTAAGCTCCATATGTGTTCATGTGAATCATCTTTGTTAAGCAGAGAAAAACAGTGTCAGAACATTGCATGAATACAGACACGAAAATACTGGTCTACGACACAAGCGAACTCTACAGGTGCAATACCCATAGGACACAAGTATGACTGTGTAATGTATTTAATATACCCAGGACAAGTGTGAATATATAGTATGCCAACGAAAGCAATTTCCCAACATTAGGGCAACGACTAACCTGGGGTATTTAAATACCATGTATATATATACTTATTGTGATATGTATTATAACGTTTTAATATAGTGATAAATTATAGGTAGATTAGGTCACTTTAATTTACATTTAGATTTAGACAATATAATAGTTTTCATTTTTTTTAATAGTTTAGATAGATCATTAATTTACCCACTTACTTAGTTTAAAAGTAGAATAGGATAGTAATTTAACCGTAACAACAGCTAATTATAAACTAGGATAAAAAGTGTAAATAGTAATAGTACCATTGAGTTTATTACACTTCACTTTGTTTCATTTCATTTGAGTTCATTCCATCTTAACCAGTCCATTTAACACACTTGTTCATTTAGTGTTATGATTAGTTTACACCTGATAGGATAAAAGGATTATACAAATAAACATACATCATTTACACCATTTAGAGTAAGAATATCAATCATATATTTTTTGGTCATTTAAACATTAAAACATTATTTATAATTTTGTTATATTTCACATTACCCATGTTAGAAAGGTACATAATTCATTACATTTCACATTACCCATTTCAGAAAGGTACATAACTCATCTCACATCAAGGTCATTTTAAATAGTTAGATTACGTCCCTTAGATAGATAAATATCAGGATTAATGTGGCAAAATAGATTAAAATAGGTAACACATTAAATACATATTTATAGAACTAGTATTAGTATATCAGTATTTAGAGTATTATTTCAATAGAATATAGTGGTTAATAATACCAGGGTACAAACCATCAACCCTTTCTCTTACATGTAAATATGTTGTAAATACATGACTCGTGCAGCAATTTACGCACAGTCATGAAGCTCAACTTTTTCAAACTGAGCCAAACTTGTACAGTGTCACTCCAAGGTTTTTAAATAATTGTGAGAGTAAAAGATGTGTGACAGAAGTAAGGGTAAAAGATGTGTGACAGAAGTAAGGGTAAAAGATGTGTGACAGAAGTGTAAAAGGGAGAGCAAATGTAAATTATACAAGAGAGAGTGAGATCAGTCAGCGGATTTTTTCTGCCGCTCAACGCGACTTTTTATTTTGTGTCTGCGTCAAGCGTTTGTTTTCGATGTTTAAAATGTGCTGTCGTGAATGTGTTGTGTGTAGTTTAGTATAGATCTTAGAGAAAGTATTTTAAGTCTCATAAGACGCAAACGTAGTCACGAATTAGTGTTATACACTTGTTTGTGGCCACATTTAACCGAATTATGGCACTTGAAAACTAACTTACATACACATGATAGTTAGATACACATGTTAGAAGTTAGATTATACTATTAGTTAGATCCAAACACGCAAACATCCAGGAAAACAAACATATAAATTGCAACATTTTTTGTAGATCAAAGGGAGATAACTCCGGGTCAGGGGACATAATAGACGACGAAACACTAACTTAACAGTGAAAGATAACTTTACACGCGGAAGCGAAATAGATAAAGCCTGTCGCACACAGCTTGTGTAATGGTTGTTTAATATTATAGGGGGGGGGGCATGAAGCAATTCATGTGTTGACCCTAAGAAAGTCAACTTTGTATGGGTAGTGAGTTAATTTACTATTTGAGGGCAGGTCTTATAAGACAACGGTCCGGTTCAGACAAACCTCTAATTAATATAATATTGCGATTGAGAAGAGGGCTCACGCCAACCAGACAAGTTTGTGGCGATTGCCAGTAGCCAAGTAAAGTGATACTACATTGTGACAATAGTCAGTAGAAGTCTATTGAGTTACCCAAAGCCAGGTTATCAACAGTCTTTGACAAAAATTAGATACACTAATTTTTTAGAAACCTCTTGCGTCACAACCAATGAGTCAAAGTTGATGACGCAACACAGGAGGGGAGGGTGTGTGTCAAAGACTGAAACATATAGGTCTGAGGTGTGCCTCAAGAGAGAAGACCACCGGGAAGAGTGGTCAACCTCATATAGATTAGAGGTAACACAGTGCCCCGATATAAGGGCAGGGTAGGTGATAGAAAGGGGGACTATTAACTAGTTCTCTCATGAGACACGAAGACGTCGACCAGATAGTTAGTACTCTGGTCACGACAGAATCACGCCTACGTGATAGCCACGGAGAAGAGGGATTGCCACTCAACAGGAGACGGCTGCTATAAGCGTGCTGAGTGTAACAGCACGCAAAAAGCCGAAGGACGCAACAAGGTCCTTCCGCGTGCTGTGTAGCCACGCGAGTAGGAAAAGTCAGACTGGGGACTGACTTCGTAGCGAGCACTTCGTTTAGTATCGATAGGAGTTTTTTGTAGCCAAGTAGATAGAGATTAGCCATAGGGTTAGGAAACTAGTGATAGGCAATTCTGTGGCTTTGTGTGTGATTTGATAGCGACTGTTTTGTAAATGTAAAGAGCCAACGGCAATAAAATGTATCATTCATTTCCTCTCACACGACTTGCAAGTCTCTTGTGTGGTGCGGGAGAAGTAATCCTATGATGCCTGAAACATTGGTTGTTGACAAGCACAATGAAGGATATAGTTTATCTTATTATATTGTTTTTTTTTAATGAATCTAAATATGATTTTCAATTATCTCTACGATGAGTGGTTTTTGAATGTCAAGTAAGTTAATATTAACAGTATTTACATACATATTAGAGTCAAGCCAAATATATACCACACAACAGGGTTATTTTAAAAATACACATGGTTAGTTTCACTGACGAGTCCACATAAATAGTCTAAACGAAGTGTGTAAAGAACATAACATAAACATTAGCACCAGTATAACAGAGATGACTATAACCAAAGAAAAAAAAAGAAAAAACAAAGAACAACAAAGATTCATTTAGAAGAACAGCCACTGAAACAAGTAAAGAGTTGCATGTACTTAGGAAGTAAAATATCATCAAACAGCAAATCAAATGACGAGATCGAAAATAGATGCAATAAGGCAAACCAGCTCATTGGACAAATGGCACCAAAACTAAAGAACAAACTCGTATCAGATGATACTAAAAGAAAAACAACTTTACAACACAATCTTCCTACTAACTCTATGCTACCAATGCCAAACCTGGACAATGACAGAAAAGGAGAAAATAAAAATCACAACAGAAATGAAGTTCCTGATAAGAATACATAAAGAAGAATGTGTTATGAAGAGAGAAAATCACAAATTAGGAAATCAGTACTAAAGTGTGGGGAGGGGGGGGGGGGGGATTATAGCTGCGCTAGATTTTATTAGACAACAGCAAGTTAAATGATTAGGCTATATATCTAGGCTACCAACTAACAGTATACCACAATAATCAATAAAGTACAGACCAAATTGAAGCAGAATAAAAGGCGACCATGTAAACAATGGACCGAGGGAATAGCAGAGTCCATGGGAATATCGATACATGAAGCCCATTAACGGGCACTCTCCCGCTGTTTATACTTCACCTCGATACCGCAAGGTGCAAGGGGCACCTGATGAGATGAGATGAGATGATGAAATGAGATGATGAGATGAGATGATGAGATGAGATGAGATGATGAGATGAGATGATGAGATGAGATGATGAGATGAGATGATGAGATGAGATACTTTAGTCCGCGCTGTGGCGAAGGGATTTTGAACGCAATGCGTAATCTCGCATAACGCGTTCGAAACACAGCTGCGGGTGATTTGGAAGCAGACCTCATTGCACTAGTTTTCACATAATGGTATGTGCGTCGGTCGCCTTAAAGTCGACTGAACCACACACACATACGCACACACACACACACACAAACACATACAAACACACACACACACACACACACACACACACAAAGGCTTGGATCAAACAAAGTGAGGTTAGTAAAGAGACTTTCCTCCCGGCTCGTTACTGAAATATACAATACATAATTCATAGTTATTTTCACCATTTGTGCATTGACCCCACGGGGTTGTCTCTGGACATTGGGTTGGAGTCTGTTCATAATGAGATACTTGAGACCTGTGTAGGTGTTCATAATGAGATACTTGAGACCTGTAGAGGTGTCCATAATGTGATACTTGAGACCTGTGTAGGTGTTCATAATGAGATACATGAGACCTGTGTAGGTGTCCATAATGTGATACCTGAGACCTGTAGAGGTGTTCATAATGAGATACTTGAGACCTGTAGAGGTGTTCATAATGAGATACTTGAGACCTGTGTAGGTGTCCATAATGTGATACTTGAGACCTGTGTAGATGTTCATAATGAGATACCTGAGACCTGTGGATGTGTTCATAATGAGATACTTGAGACCTGTGGAAGTGTTCATAATGAGATACTTGAGACCTGTGTAGGTGTCCATAATGTGATACTTGAGACCTGTGTAGGTGTTCATAATGAGATACTTGAGACCTCTGTAGGTGTTCATAATGAGATACTTGAGACCTGTAGAGGTGTCCATAAAGTGATACTTGAGACCTGTGTAGGTGTTCATAATGAGATACATGAGACCTGTGTAGGTGTCCAAAATGTGATACTTGAGACCTGTGTAGGTGTTCATAATAAGATACTTGAGACCTGTGTAGGTGTTCATAATGTGATACTTGAGACCTGTGTAGGTGTTCATAATGAGATACCTGAGACCTGTGGATGTGATCATAATGAGATACTTGAGACCTGTGGATGTGTTCATAATGAGATACTTGAGACCTGTATAGGTGTCCATAATGTGATATTTGAGACCTGTGTAGGTGTTCATAATGAGATACATGAGACATGTGTAGGTGTCCATAATGTGATACCTGAGACCTGTAGAGGTGTTCATAATGAGATACTTGAGACTTGTGGATGTGTTCATAATGAGATACGTGAGACCTGTGTAGGTGTCCATAATGTGATACTTGAGACCTGTGTAGGTGTTCATAATGAGATACCTGAGACCTGTGGATGTGTTCATAATAAGATACTTGAGACCTGTGGATGTGTTCAGAATGAGATACTTGAGATCTGTGTAGGTGTCCATAATGTGATACTTGAGACCTGTGTAGGTGTCCATAATGTGACACTTGAGACCTGTGTAGGTGTTCATAATGAGATACTTGAAACCTGTGGATGTGTTAATAATGAGATACTTGAGACCTGTGTAGGTGTCCATTATGTGATACTTGAGACCTGTGTAGGTGTTCATAATGAGATACCTGAGACCTGAGGATGTGTTCATAATGAGATACTTGAGACCTGTGGATGTGTTCATAATGAGATACTTGAGACCTGTGTAGGTGTTCATAATGAGATACCTGAGACCTGTAGAGGTGTTCATAATGAGATACCTGAGAACTGTGTAGGTATTCATAATGAGATACCTGAGACATGTAGAGGTGTTCATAATGAGATACCTGAGACCTGTGGATGTGTTCATAATGAGATACCTGAGACCTGTGTAGGTGTTCATAATGAGATACCTGAGATCTGTATAGGTGTTCATAATGAGATACCTGAGACCTGTGTAGGTGGTCATAATGAGATACATGAGACTTGTAGAGGTGTTCATAATGAGATACATGAGACCTGTGTAGGTGTTCATAATAAGATACCTGAGACCTGTAGAGGTGTTCATAATGAGATACATGAGGCCTGTGTAGGTGTTCATAATGAGATACATGAGACCTGTCTAGGTATTCATAATGAGATACATGAGACCCGTTGAGGTGTTCATAATGAGATACATGAGACCTGTGGATGTGTTCATAATGAGATACCTGAGACCTGTGGAGGTGTTCATAATGAGATACCTGAGACCTGTGGATGTGTTCATAATGAGATACCTAAGACCTGTGGATGTAGTTCATAATGAGATACCTGAGACCTATGGATGTGTTCATAATGAGATACCTTAGGCCCGTGTAGGTGTTCATAATGAGATACCTGAGGCCTGTGGATGTGTTCATAATGAGATACCTGAGACATGTGGATGTGTTCATAATGAGATACCTGAGACCTGTGGATGTGTTCATAATGAGATACTTATGACCTGTGGATGTGTTCAGAATGAGATACTTGAGACCTGTGTAGGTGTCCGTAATGTGATACTTGAGACCTGTGTAGGTGTTCATAATGAGATACTTGAGACCTGTGTAGGTGTCCATAATGTGACACTTGAGACCTGTGTAGGTGTTCATAATGAGATACTTGAAACCTGTGGATGTGTTGATAATGA
The DNA here is from genome assembly GCA_014155875.1 of Cepaea nemoralis. Classification (NCBI taxonomy): domain Eukaryota; kingdom Metazoa; phylum Mollusca; class Gastropoda; order Stylommatophora; family Helicidae; genus Cepaea; species Cepaea nemoralis. The sequence goes on from JACEFZ010005127.1 coordinate 214,397, forward strand.
GATACTTGAGACCTGTGTAGGTGTCCATAATGTGATACTTGAGACCTGTGTAGGTGTTCATAATGAGATATCTGAGACCTGTGGATGTGTTCATAATGAGATACTTGAGACCTGTGGAATGTGTTCATAATGAGATACATGAGACCTGTGTAGGTGTTCATAATGAGATACTTAAGACCTGTGGATGTGTTCATAATGTGATACTTGAGACCTGTAGAGGTGTTCATAATGAGATACTTGAGACCTGTGGATGTGTTCATAATGAGATACTTGAGACCTGTGGAGGTGTTCATAATGAGATACCTGAGACCTGTGTAGGTGTTCATAATGAGATACCTGAGATCTGTGTAGGTGTTCATAATGAGATACCTGAGACCTGTGTAGGTGGTCATAATGAGATACATGAGACCTGTGTAGGTGTTCATAATGAGATACCTGAAACCTGTAGAGGTGTTCATAATGAGATACATGAGGCCTGTGTAGGTGTTCATAATGAGATACACGAGACCTGTGTAGGTGTTCATAATGAGATACATGAGACCTGTGGATGTGTTCATAATGAGATACCTGAGACCTGTGGAGGTGTTCATAATGAGATACCTGAGACCTGTGGATGTGTTCATAATGAGATACCTGAGACCTGTGTAGGTGTTCATAATGAGATACCTTAGGCCCGTGTAGGTGTTCATAATGAGATACCTGAGACCTATGGATGTGTTCATAATGAGATACCTGAGACCTGAGGATGTGTTCATAATGAGATACCTGAGACCTGTGGATGTGTTCATAATCAGATACCTGAGACCTGTGGATGTGTTCATAATGAGATACCTTAGGCCCGTGTAGGTGTTCATAATGAGATACCTGAGACCTGTGGATGTGTTCATAATGAGATACCTGAGACCTGTGGATGTGTTCATAATGAGATACCTTAGGCCCGTGTAGGTGTTCATAATGAGATACCTGAGACCTGTGGATGTGTTCACAATGAGATACCTGAGACCTGTGGATGTGTTCATAATGAGATACCTGAGACCTGTGGATGTGTTCATAATGAGATACTTAAGACCTGTGGATGTGTTCAGAATGAGATACTTGAGACCTGTGTAGGTGTCCGTAATGTGATATTTGAGACCTGTGTAAGTGTTCATAATGAGATACCTGAGACCTGTGGATGTGTTCACAATGAGATACCTGAGACCTGTGGATGTGTTCATAATGAGATACCTGAGACCTGTAGAGGTGTTCATAATGAGATACATGAGAACTGTGTAGGTATTCATAATGAGATACCTGAGACATGTAGAGGTGTTCATAATGAGATACCTGAGACCTGTGGATGTGTTCATAATGAGATACCTGAGACCTGTGTAGGTGTTCATAATGAGATACCTGAGATCTGTATAGGTGTTCATAATGAGATACCTGAGACCTGTGTAGGTGGTCATAATGAGATACATGAGACTTGTAGAGGTGTTCATAATGAGATACATGAGACCTGTGTAGGTGTTCATATTGAGATACCTGAGACCTGTGGATGTGTTCATAATGAGATACCTTAGGCCCGTGTAGGTATTCATAATGAGATACCTGAGACCTGTGGATGTGTTCATAATGAGATACATGAGACCTGTGGAGGTGTTCATAATGAGATACCTGTGACCTGTGGGTGTGTTCATATTGAGATACCTGAGACCTGTGGATGTGTTCATAATGAGATACCTGAGACCTGTGGATGTGTTCATAATGAGATACCTTAGGCCCGTGTAGGTGTTCATAATGAGATACCTGAGACCTGTGGATGTGTTCATAATGAGATACCTTAGGCCCGTTTAGGTGTTCATAATGAGATACCTGAGACCTGTGGATGTGTTCATAATGAGATACCTGAGACCTGTGGATGTGTTCATAATGAGATACCTTAGGCCCGTGTAGGTGTTCATAATGAGATACCTGAGACCTGTGGATGTGTTCATAATGAGATACATGAGACCTGTGGATGTGTTCATAATGAGATACCTGAGACCTGTGTAGGTGTTCATAATGAGATACCTGAGGCCCGTGTAGGTGTTCATAATGAGATACCCGAGGCCCGTAGAGGTGTTCATAATGAGATACCCGAGGCCCGTGTAGGTGTTCATAATGAGATACCTGAGGCCCGTGTAGGTGTTCATAATGAGATATCTGAGACCTGTGGATGTGTTCATAATGTGATATCTGAGACCTGTGGATGTGTTCATAATGAGATACTTGTGACCTGTGGATGTGTTCATAATGAGATACTTGAGACCTGTGGATGTGTTCATAATGACATACTTGAGACCTGTGGATGTGTTCATAATGACATACTTGAGACCTGTGGATGTGTTCATAATGAGATGCTTAAGACCTGTGGAGGTGTGCACAATGAGATACCTGAGATCTGTGGAGGTGTGCATAATGAGATACATGAGACCTGTGGAGGTGTTCATAATGAGATAAATGAGACCTGTGGAGGTGTTCAAAATGAGATACCTGAGACCCGCGGAAGAAACATGACCAACTATAACCTAATCTCGGTCAGTCCTTGTCTGCTGTGCTGTATAATGATCTGGTCATGGTGTTGTATACCTCTCCACAGATGTGTAGTTCCAGTACCCGTTGTGCACGCCCCGCTTGTTTCTGAGTTTGGAGAGGGAAAGAAATATTTACACAAGTCTCCTTGGAGATGGTACTTTGGTACTGGGTGGTGAGAAACGATTTTCCACTAGTAGCTGCAGTCCTTTGTCAGTGTTAGGGCTACCTGAATGCCAATGCATCGGACTTAACAATTAAAACTCAGTCTTGCATAAGACCCTCAGCCAACCACCCAGCCAACAAGCAACCAACCAACCAATCAACAAACCAACCAAAACAACCAACCAACCAGTCAACCAACCAACCAACATACCAACCGACCAACAAAGCCAAGCAACCAACCAACCAATCAACCAGTCAACCAAGCAACAAACAACCAACCAACCAATTAACTAGCCAACCAACCAACCAATAAACCAACTAACCAACTAACCAACCAACCAGTCAACCAACATACCAACCGACCAACAAAACCAAGCAACCAACCAACCAATCAACCAGTCAACCAAGCAACCAACAACCAACCAACTAACAACCAACCAAACATAAACCAACCAACCAACAAAACATTCAAACCAACAACCAACCAACCAACCAATTAACCAACCAACCAGTCAACAAACCAACATAACAACCAACGAATCAACCAACTAACACACCAACCAACCAACCAACAAACCAATTAACATACCAACCAACCAATTAACATACCAACCAACATAACAACCAACCAACCAACCAACGAATCAGTCAATTAACCAACCACCCAACCAATTAACATAACAACCAACCAACCATTTAACCAACAAATCAACAAATCAAGCAACCAACCAATCAACCAATCAAGCAACCAACCAGTTAACATAACAACTAACCAACTAACAAACCAGCCACCCAAACAATCGATAAACCAACCTACCATTTAACAGAATGAGCATTACATGGCATTATGAGGACCAACATTTTATGTTTTCATTATCACCAACTTATCACACGAAAAACGTTCACATTACTTCTTGACAAATGGTGTCAAGGAAATTTCGTAGGGTATACGGGGAAATTCACTAAACACAGCAGAAGGAAACTGGTTGATCAGGACAATGCCTCGGCAAGGTAAAGTACCTAGATTAAAACAAGTGTTCTGTAAGTCAACAAAAATAGTGCATAGGAATACACCACACACAAATTGATAACAATATAACACTTACAAGCAAATTGGCAGAGAACGTCTGTAATTAGTTAAGGTGATTCATTAGCAAGTAATTAATTTTTAATCCAGGGAGAATGTTAAATAAGGAAATTATGAACACAACGTCAGGAGAAAATTGTGCTTGATAGAAACAAAAAACAAAAAAAACCCGAGTCCGTTTTTGGATTCAGTGTAAAAAATGTGTACGCAGAACACACTTCAAAATCTTTGGGACAAAATTGTTTGGGACAATGTAATTATAGAGTGAATGACAACATACATGGAGATTCGAAGCACATATTTATTTCAAAACCATTGTCTCAATGGTTAAACTATTGTTGTTAACTGTTAAAACAGAAATACAGAAAATAGAGTTGAGGAAAATCTCGAAAATCTCACGACAATTGTTCAAGAGCTCGTTAGTTATTCAGCGACATAAAGCAAGAAGGCTTTGGGCAGGAGAAACATTATGTTTGTTTATTTTATGTTATTTATTTTGTTCAGTAAAGGAAGAAGTTGGTCTCATGAGCAATATGTTCAACGTATTTTGTGCAGTCTTACCTCGTGTTTTGATAACTCATAGGGATTGTTTAACTATATGTATTCTGTTTGTTAATGGTGTTTGCACAAGGCATTAGCAGTTGGCAGGTCTGCATCAGATATTATTTTGAATAATAGAAAGACAGAAGTAATGGTGGTATCAAAGAAACAGATTGTGACTAAATGTGCAATTAAAGTACACGACGTTATTTTGGGGCAAATGCAAAAAGTCAAATATCTAGGCACATGTATATCATCAGATGGAAGATGCATCACTAAGATAAAGAACAGAATATGAAAAGCAAACACTGCATTCTATTAAATGAAGAACATTTTGTGTAATAAATCACTGTCCTTGAAAGTTAGAAAAAGAGTTCTTGCTTGTTACACAGAACTCCTTTTTACAACACAGAACTGATTTTAATATACGGCTGCGAATCTTGGACAGGCGAAAACAACATACCCGAAAACCTTTTTTTCTTTATTCGCATATACTTTACAGCACATCGCTGTCAACATCAACATCTTTAAGTTGATTGTTGATTTCTTGGAAAGACTACGCTCAGTAGTTTGCCATTGCTTTCTGGGTGACCGGCTCACATACCCCATAAGTTACCGACGCGGAGAGAACCGCTACGTTACTCACGAGAGTATACGGGATTACGGAGAAAGTCGTGTAACCCATAGACCAGGGAGACAGGCCCAGAAACCTTTGAAATGTATTTTTATAGAAGAATGCTGAAAATTAATTAGACAACCAAAGTGAACAAACAGGAAAGGTGAGTTTCAAGGAATTTTAAGGGAAGGTGAGTTTCAAAAACAACTATCACAAACATCAGAAAGAAGCAGTCATCGTTTTTGGCCATGTTATGAGAAGACAAAAACTGGAACATGTTGTGACACCGGGAAGATTTGCGGAAAGAGAGACAGAGGAAGACAGTGTGAGAAGATTCTTCACAGTCTTGTGTCATGGCAATGAAGGGAGTCAATACACGAATTGATCCAAGCCGTCGGAGATCGTAATTTGTGGAGAGACATGATCGCCCGCGCCAGTCCACAAGGCACTGGATGATGATGATATCTGTATAAGGCATTAGTTATCTACATACCTGCATAAGACATCAGCTGTCTAATATCTGCATAAGACATCAGCTGTTTAATATCTGCATAAGACATTAGGTGTCTACACATCTGTATAGTACATTAACTGTCTACATATCTGTATAAGACATTAAGTTGAAAGTCTATAAAGCAGTTGTATTATCCACACTGATATATGCTTGTGAATCATGGACTGTTTATCAGCGACATGCTAGGAAATTAAACCACTTTCATACAGTCTGCCTTAGGAAGCTATTGAAGATTAAATGGCAAGACAAGATCCCAGACACTGAAGTTCCAGAAAGAGCGTCCATGCCGAGTATCCACACCCTACTAATGAAAAATCAGATTCTCTGGGATGGTCCCTGAACTCTTATGCCAGATCACAGGCTTCTTAAATAAATTTTTTACAGCGAGCTGCGTTGTGGTAAACGCTCCCAAGGCGACCAGAGGAAACGCTTTAAAGACACTCTGAAAATCGCACTGAAAGCTTTTGGAATTCATCTTGACACCTGGGAGACTGTTGCTAAAGACCGTAATTCGTGGCGTACATCATTACATACGGGTGCGATCACTTATGAAGCAACCAGGACTGCAAGAATTGTGAAGAAAAGGCTGGACAGAAAAACCACTGCAGGAGATCCTCCTCCTGAAACGTCAAGCATTCTTTGCCCACATTGTCAAAGAACATTTCGAGCGAAAATAGGCCTTATCAACCATCTTAGAACTCACGGCGCCATACTTTCAACCCCACTGGTTGAAATGAATGGTCATCATCATTCTTGATGGACAAACAACAACATAAAACATTTAGCTGACTTTATATCTGCATTAGATATCAATTGTCTACATATCTGCATAATACATTAGCTGTCTACATATCTCCATACTATATTAGCTGTCTACATACCTGCATAAGAAATTATAAGTTGGCAGGTCTGCATAAGACATTAGCTATCAACATATCTGTATAATACATTAGCTGTCTACATATCTGCATAAGACATGAGTTGTTTACATGTCTGAATGAGACATTAGCTGTCAACATCAGGGTCCACATAAGACACCACCCCTCGGCAGTTACATATTTTGGCATTCTACATTTAATAACATACAGTTATGTTGTCTAATCCACAACAAATCTGTACTTCCAGGAAGTTGGACTCTCACTCGAACGGGTCGCTAAACCAACAGTAAAGATTGTCGTTGTGGCTGAACCTCAAAATACGAACCTCATGGCTATGAGGTTTGTATAGAAATTCTGTATGTTGCTACTGCTTCTAATGTTGTTTTCTGTTCTAATGTTCATTGTTGAATCTTTCGTATTGTTTCTTGTTGTTCTGTAATAAACTTTTACTTGCGTGGCTTACCAAAGCAACTGTTCTGTGATTGGTACATAATTTTACGATATGCTCTTTTGGTTATCTGTTATCTGTTGGGATATTATCCTTGTGTTCCGGACAAGTCCATGGGTGTTCAGACCCCCCCCCCCCCCCCAATATGCATCAGCGTCTAGTGGCTTATAGTGTCAGTTCCATAAAGACATCAAATGATGCCACGCGCATTATTTTGGGCTGTACGAGAGACACCTGCTGTGCAGCAATGAGCTGCCTCAGTGACTTTACTACCATGAACCTTTTTGTTTAAATATTAGGGTTGTATTGTCATCATGCATGTCTATAGTCTCATTCATGTTCTCCACATTTTGTTTGCATGGTGTTCAATATACTTTCACACTTTGTTCTCCCTTAGCTCTAATAAACTCTTATGTAAGGGTTTCACATCCTGGCAATGACTTTTTCTTGATGTTGTTTATTGCCCACTCGACTTGATCATGTGTGGAAAAAGTGTTTAAAATATCCGGTTCTAAATTCCACATACAGTTTTTGTTTCGTTTTTCTGTGGTTGACAATGATCAATATCTCATAGTAACAGTGCATAGCGTTAGTATATAATAGAATAAGGACAAAATGCATAAAACGTTCGCCCGTTCACACACACGCACACACGCACCCACACACACACACACACACACACACACACACACACATGGAGATATTGATCCACGCATGTGAACACATGTAATAATTTCAAGAGAGGAAACACAATTCTAAATTTAGCATTGGGAAACCATCAGGTGGTTAATGTGATCGAAGGGCAAATATGTATAAAGAGGGGTGAAATATTGAAGACATAAATATATGTATCCGACAGTAGGGTTGCAAATCATCTACGGACTATCAACTATTGTAAGATACACTGACCTGATTGTTACTTAATTAACAAACTCACTCATAGCTGTCATCTTCTACCCTGTGATGAACAATTCTGCCAGTTATGTCTTTGGCTTTGTGTTAAATACTGGGATATTACACAACAGTTTCGCTGTGCCACAACTAAGCTCACAAGGATATCGGCCACGGAGATAAAGAACCTTGGCGTCCAGACAGTAAATAGGTGTGGATTAGCTTTCTCTATTACCAGTGTCCCTCGCAATAAACGTCAGAGATTGTGAGAACTGTATGGATATTTTGCCCTGGCCATGCGGGGGTGCGGGGGGAATGAACAGGCTAATAGGCTGGCAGGGAATGCACCTCTTGGTGGTAGATTACCTATGGACAAGGGGGAGGTGGTCGTGCGCATGAGGGACCAGTTGGA
>JACEFZ010005127.1:227500-242746 GCA_014155875.1 Cepaea nemoralis
TCACCATTCTTATCTTCTCCTTCCTCCTGTTCGTTCTGAGAAATTAAGACTGGAACCCTTATCAGTAGCATTTGTTGTTCAGGCATTAACTGTTATCTATTTTCTCCTGAATAGATTCTCTTTTGTTTTCGGTAGAAAGAAAATGTCTTGCTGTTTCCTTACATTCTGATAATACGAGCCATCCAATTAGCAATCTACATGACAAAGGCAAGGAAATATAAAAAAAGGCTTCAAAAGTCAATAGGATCGACTCGGTCTCGTTCCGCAGGGAGGCCCACTGAAAGCGTCGCAGAAATCACCAGCTCCCTAGATCCAGCGACGATCCCCAGGAGTCTCAAAGAAACCCGCACTCATGAAACGAAAGCAATCTAACTAGGTTTCTGTATTATAACAAAGTGCTCAACAACAAGAAAAGTCCAATGCCAGAAACTTGCCATGAGTCTGTGAAATGCTTGGGGTAGGGGGCATCTCGTTTTGTAGGCCTGAATGCACGGAGGAATAGTTGACTAGTCTTTCCGTCACTCAGCGGGCGACGAGCCCAGGCGTCGAACTATAAACTGTGTTCCCATTATTGGAGGAGCTCCCTACGACTCCGCCAACACGCCCGCTGACTAGTTAATACTATAGGGTGTATTTATAATGACTGTGCAGTGTTTGAAAATATTGCCGAACAAAGTTTTGTATTCACCCTCTGTAAAGTTCATGCAACATAATAGGTAAATACAAAACTTACACCACCAATATTTTAAAACATTGACAGTTATTAAAATACACACTGCATAAAATTATTCTAATCTCTATATTATAAAAAAAGGTCGTTTAAAAGTCGACAGGGTCGACTTCATTGCATCGGGTTTTTATCCTATATGGTTCGGTCTCTTTCCGCAGCGCGGAAAACATCGCACAAAACACGAACTCCGTAGCTCTAGCGACGACCCACAGGAGTCTCTGAAAAATTTCACTCGTGAACCGAAGGACGCAGCTCGGAATCGAACCCACAACCTTCAGAGCCCGAGTCAAACGGCTTGACCACTTCGCCACGACTACAACTACTACCAACTACTACTACTACAACGACTACAACTACTACCACTATTACTTCGCCACGAAGACTCCCCTATATTATAAAACAATTATTTATGCTTGTTTTTTTTCTTTGATGTTAAAAGTTGCATGCCGTTTTTAGGGGTTAACTGCGACGTCCTGTAAATGACACGCTACTAACTTTAGCTAGTTTGCCCTTGCTTTCTATAGAGAAGTCAACAATTAGGTCCAACTGACGGATGTGTGGAACGAATCCACTCCCAGTCACCAGAGAAAGCACGAAGCGCGTTAAAACTTTAGGCCACTTCGACCTCCATTTACAAAATGAACGCCCCATCCCTTCTGTGTATGTGTTTTACGGGTATATCTCCTAGCTTATACTTTGAATTGTCTCACTGTTTCCCGTGCTTTGATATTCTAATATGCGATGTGATATTGTTTTATATGCTTCTTTGTGCAACAATATCAGCATCCGTGGCCTGGGTGTTAGTGAAACGCAGTTTCATAATTCCCGACACACTGTGTAGAGGGTTCGAAATCAGCCGCAGGAGATTCGGAAGCAGATGGATTTGCGTTGATTTCGATGGCATGAGGCGTCGACCGTTCAGAAAGCAATAGCCAACTTTTGAAAGTAAACTTGCCTAGTAAATGATAAACAGCAAATAAATGTTGATTATAACGTCTTGTAAACGACATGCAACTAACTAACGTGCTATAGCATCGGAGTAATGCGGTTCATGTGTGTGATCGTTGCGAACCAGGTGAGGCATCTGACAATGTGGGGTAACCGCTCTTTGAGCATCTTCCCGGACATTCGCCACGCTATGATCGAGGTCATGGGTAAGGAGGTTCCAGCATACGATGCCATTAAGGACGACTTTTTTCTCAAATACAAGTTCACAGAAATCCTCCAGAACCGGGAAGCGGAAATCATGAAGGTACGAGACGAGTTTAATCTCTAAGTTGTATAGTTCATCTCTAAGTTCAATAGTTCATCTATAAGTTCTATAGTTCATCTCTAAGTTGCATAGTTCATCTGTATGTTGTATAGTTCATCTCTAAGTTGTATAGTTCATTTCTAAGTTCTATAGTTCATCTCTAAGTTTTATACTTCATCTCTAAGTTGCATAGTTCATCTATAAGTTGTATAGTTAATCTCTAAGTTTAATAGTTCATCTAGAAGTTTTATAGTTCATCTCTAAGTTGCATAGTTCATCTATAAGTTGTATAGTTCATCTCTAAGTTGTATAGTTCATTTCTAAGTTCTATAGTTCATATATAAGTTTTATAGTTCATCTCTAAGTTGTATAGTTCATCTCTAAGTTGCATAGTTCATCTCTAAGTTTAATAGTTCATCTAGAAGTTCTATAGTTCATCTCTAAGTTGCATAGTTCATCTATAAGTTGTATAGTTCATCTCTAAGTTGTATAATTCATTTCTCCCCTCTGCCGTGCGTCCACCTTGACGAGGTAGAGGGGCTTGCGCGTTCCAATGACCCCAAGAGCTATGCCGACGGTAGCACAGCTACTGGTAGGGTCACCCATGTCGGACAGGTCAAGGGAGAGGGACCAGACCAAGCGACGTACAAACCTGCTGCCTTGTAGGTAGACTGGGGACAGTCAAAGGCTAGGGAAAGCATCCCGAACAAATGCTTGTCGAAATCGGATGTACTGAGCCACAGGCTTGACAAAGAAGTGCAACGTAACTTTATCATTTCATGATGCCACAGATGAAAATTAATCGTTATGGTGCTAATCCCGTGAAGTCCCATCAGGCGGTGATAGTGCCGGGCCCCCTGCCTCGAGGGGGTCCACCCATGACTACTGGTGGTCACCTTCCCCTGTGCTGTGGAGTCAAGGCACAGAGGAGTAGGTTAAGAGCTATTGACCAAACACCCCGGACACTCAACATACTACAATGGAATGCAGAAGGAGTTTATAACAAGAAAGCCTCCCTAACACAGCGTCTTCATAAAGATAGAATAGATGTGGCATGCATTCAAGAGACACACCTCAACGCCAATCGCACATTTTCAGTTCAGGGATATCAGGCCACACGTTTCGACCGCGAAGGACACAAAGGAGGAGTTGTAATACTTACACGAAATACAATACCTTGCAGCGAAGTATCTGTGATCTCTGACAACCAAACGGAAATTATAGGTGTTGATATAATGATAAAGGACGTGAAAATAAGAATTTACAATCTGTATAGCCCAGCAGATAAGGATCTTACACTCTCAAACATGGAAATAACTGACACAAATTGCATTGTTGTCGGAGACTTTAATAGCCGTTCAGAAAGATGGGGATACCCAGATACTGACAAAAGAGGAGATGAAGTGGAGGACTGGGAAATAGACTCAAATCTCCATCTACTCAACAAAGCGGATGACACACCGAGCTTCTACTCCAGAAGATGGATTACCACTTCTACTCCAGACTTAGCTTTCTGCACAGGAGACATCCTCCACAAAATCGATCGCCATGTGCTTGACCAATTAGCAGGTAGTGACCACAGACCAATCAAGCTTGTAATAAATATGGAGTATGTTCCACAGGAGCAAAAGCCTTTGCCCCGTTGGAATTACAAACGAGCAGATTGGGACAGATTTGCCATACTAACAGACAAATATTGTGAAAACATAAATACACGATATGGCAACATGAAGCAAATGGTGGAAAGTCTAAACAGAGCAATAATACAGGCGGCCACTGAGTCTATTCCAAGAGGAGCGAGGAAAAATTACAAACCATACTGGACTGAAGAACTACAAATTTTGGAGGACAAAGTTGAAGATGCTAGGAAGACCGCAGAGAGAGAACAAACAACTGAAGCGAACATCTCTCTCAAAGCCATCTCAGCAAAATATAAAAGAACAGTAAATCAAACAACAAGAGATTGTTGGAGGAAAAAAACAGAAAACCTGAATTTTGACAGGGATGGAAACAAACTATGGAAACTAGTGAAAGCCATGAACAATGAAGGACCTAGAAACAAACAAATAACAATTAAACAAGGAAATGCCTTGCTTACAGGAAAAAAGGCTGCAAATGCACTAATGGAACACTATGCCAGTGCAAACCACATTGATATTACAGCCGAACAGAAGAAAGCAATCAAAGATAAACAGATACATCATAGATATACAGAGACAGCAGCAGAATATATGATGGCAAATCTAACAATGGAAGAAATGGAACAGGCAATGAATACCCTAAAAAAGAAGACATCACCAGGAAAGGATGGAATCACAAATGAAATGCTAATAGGACTAGGCACTAAGGCAAAAAAGAAACTACTAGCAGTCCTAAATTACAGCTGGAAGAGGGGAATAGTCCCACAGGCATGGAAGGAAGCTATACTAATACCAGTCCCAAAGAAAGGAAAAGACCTGGAAGAACCAAATGGCTATCGACCTATCAGTCTTCTTAGCTGTGTAGGAAAATTAATGGAACGCATTATCAATGGCAGGCTAACATGGCATCTGGAAGAAAACCAACTCTTAACACCTCACCAAGCAGGATTCAGAAAGTACAGATCCACTGAAGATCAAATAACCTATATAGCTCAGGAAATAGAGGATGCCTTCCAAGAGAAAAAGCACACACTAGCGGTCTGGATAGATTTAGAAAAAGCATTTGATAAAGTATGGAAGGAAGGACTGAAAGTAAAACTGCAAAAAATGCATGTTTGTGGGAAAATTTACAAATGGATCAGCCACTACCTTGAGAACAGAACTGCCAGGACAAAAGTACAAGGACAAACCAGCAAAATGATGCTAGTTGGAGCAAGGTGTCCCCCAAGGAGGAGTTCTTTCACCAACATTATTCCTAGCATATATAAACGACATCACGGAAAATTTTCCAGCCAGAGTACACACATCATCCTTTGCAGATGACCTAGCCATATGGACATCTGAAGAATATATTAGTACAGCTAACAGCAGAATACAGCAAGCCCTATTAGCGCTAGAGGACTGGTCAAAATCATGGCTAGTGAAGATAAGTGAGGAGAAAACAACATGCACAGTGTTCTCCCTCTCAACTAAAACTCAGCAACCTAAGCTGGTATTGAATGGAAAAATATTGCGCCATGAAGAAAATCCAAACTATCTAGGAGTCACCTTTGATCGTCGCCTGACATGGAAGACACAGGTTGAGAAAAATCGAACAAGAGCAAGGCAAAGAATGGCAATCATGAAAAAGCTTGCTGGTACAACGTGGGGAGCAGATGAGAAAGTTCTCAAGAAGTTATATACTGGACGGGTGAGGCCAGTACTGGAATATGGCATTGCAGCTTGGGCAACAGCAGCTAAGTCAAACTTTAACAAAATAAGTAGAGTCCAAAATCAAGGAATGCGAATCATAACTGGAAGCCTGAAGACAACGCCTATTAATGAATTAGAAAAGATCACTTGTTTACAACCAATGCAGGATAGAAGAGATAGCAGAGCCCAGCAACAAGCTGAAAAATTTAGAAGATTGACAGACCACCCTATGTATAAAAGGTTTAGTGGTTTTGGAAAGGGAAGACTGAAGCGTAGCAACTTTGTAGAAACTGCAAAACGAAAGATTAGGGCAGATCCCATACTTAACATATCAACAGTCAAACCCATTTACAATGCAGACAAGTTCCCAGCTTGGAGACAGCAGCAACTGCCTGAGATGATAGAAAACATTCCTGGTATTGAGAAAAAGAACACTCAGCATGAAACCGAAAGAAGAGAAATAACCCTAAACTACATAAAAGAACATTACCCAAGCAGCAATTGGACCCATGCATATACAGATGGATCAGCCAAAAATTCAGTAGAGAATGGAGGAGGAGGAATTCTCCTAAATTTAAAAAATGGAGTGAAAAAAACACATTCAGCGGCAACTGGAAAGTTTTCAAGTAACTTCAAAGCGGAGGTAGAGGTTCTGAAAACTGCAGCAGAAATGCTCTTGATGGAGGAAAATAAAGAGACGCAAATAGCTATCTTCACAGATGCAAAGTCAGCTGTCTCAATACTGAAGAGCAAAAACAGCACAGAACTAGCTGACCTAAGAGCAGCACTCCATGGTCTATGCCAGAAATCCAAAAAAGTTATAATACAGTGGATCCCATCACATTGCAGTATACCTGAAAATGAAGAGGCTGACAGACTGGCAAAAGAGGGCGGACGACTACCACAGCCTGACATAGACATAACCTATAATGAGGCAAAAAGGTTGATAAAAAGCACTTATAGAACCAAATGGGAATCAGAGCATCCAGGCCACCAGAAGGATGATGCATATTACAAACTCGACCGAAGAGAACAAGTAGCAATCTTCAGACTCCGCACAGGACATAACAGGCTGAAATACCACTTGTTCAACAAACTAAAGATAGGAGATACAGATGAATGTAATTGTGGAACTGGTAAAATGACAGCTAAACATTTGCTGCAAGAGTGCCCAATATATGCAGAACAGAGAAAGATATTTTGGCCCACACCTGCTTCATTCGAGGACAAGCTCTATGGAGATATCAACAAGCTCAAGTCGACTGCAGCTTACTTTAACTGTATTCAGGTTGACATTTAAATGTACATTAAGAAGTATTTAGACTGCCACACTTCATACCACAGGCATGTCGGTTACACAAGCCTCCCAGAGGCATGAAATGGAATATTGCTTGGATAGCAAATCCATTACGTGGAAAGTCCGAATCGAAAGCTCACTGTGTGGGCTTCATAAAAGGTGGAAAAAGTGTCCTAGTGGCACAAAATGGAATATTGCTTGGATAGCAAATCCATTACGTGGAAAGTCCGAATCGAAAGCTCACTGCGTGGATGTCATCTGCAAACAGCATTCTTCTGGCTTCTGGAAGAACAGCCTATGGTGAACGGAAGGCCCAATATACGGAAGTGAGGCTAAGCAGCCATGTGCAGGACGTGACGATTCCTTGGGTGAGCCCAGTACCAGAGCGCTGTGTGTTGGCTCTGCAATTATGGAAGCCTCCTTGGATGGCGGGGAATGCCCATGGTCTGCCCCTGCCTTCCCTTGAGGGCCGACCAGGATGCCTTTGGCTGTTCTATATGGGCCAGCTGGGATGGGAGATAACACCGCAACAGTGAGAGTCTAACGTCCTAAGAAACCCCCCGGGAAGGTTAACCCGGTCAACAAATGCCCGCAGAAGTCGGATGTGTCGGCCTAACGGCGCAAGAACGCAGCTCTGCTGTAAACAGGCACAACGCAATCACGTCCGAAAAAAAAACTCCGGATGAACGAAGAAGAAGAAGAAGAATTCATTTCTAAGTTCTATAGTTCATATATAAGTTTAATAGTTCATCTCTAAGTTGTATAGTTCATCTCTAAGTTGCATAGTTCATCTCTAAGTTTAATAGTTCATCTATAAGTTCTATAGTTCATCTCTAAGTTGCATAGTTCATCTCTAAGTTGTTTAATTCATCTCTAAGTTGTTTATTTTATTTCTAAGTTGTATAGTTCATCTCTAAGTTCTGTAGTTCATCTATAAGTTGCATAGTTTATATCTAAGTTGTATAGTTCATCTATAAGTTGTATAGTTCATCTCTAAGTTGTATAGTTCATCTATAAGTTGTATAGTTCATATTTAAGTTCTATAGTTCATCTATAAGTTGTATAGTTCATCTCTAAGTTCTATAGTTCATCTATAAGTTGTATAGTTCATCTCTAAGTTCTATAGTTCATCTATAAGTTGTATAGTTCATCTCTAAGTTCTATAGTTCATCTAAATGTTCTATAGTTCATCAATAAGTTCTGTAGTTCATCTCTAAGTTGTATAGTTCATCTCTAAGTTGTATAGTTCATCTCTAAGTTGCATAGTTCATCTCTAAGTTTAATAGTTCATCTATAAGTTCTATAGTTCATCTCTAAGTTGCATAGTTCATCTCTAAGTTGTTTAATTCATCTCTAAGTTGTTTATTTTATTTCTAAGTTGTATAGTTCATCTCTAAGTTCTGTAGTTCATCTATAAGTTGCATAGTTTATATCTAAGTTGTATAGTTCATCTATAAGTTGTATAGTTCATCTCTAAGTTGTATAGTTCATCTATAAGTTTTATAGTTCATCTTTAAGTTCTATAGTTCATCTATAAGTTGTATAGTTTATCTTTAAGTTCTATAGTTCATCTATAAGTTGTATAGTTCATCTCTAAGTTCTATAGTTCATCTCTAAGTTATATAGTTCATCTCTAAGTTCTATAGTTAATCTCTAAATTGTATAGTTCATTTATAAGTTGTAGTTCATCTCTAAGTTGTATAGTTCATCTATAAGTTCTATAGTTCATCTCTAAGTTGTATAGGTTCACCTATAAGTTGTATAGTTCATCTAAATGTTCTATAGTTCATCAATAAGTTGTATAGTTCATCTCTAAGTTGTATAGTTCTTCTGTAAGTTGTATAGTTCATATTTAAGTTTTATAGTTCTTCTCTAAGTTCTATAATCCATCTTAATGTCCTATAGTTCTGGCATACCTGTATTGATTTTGATACATTATTTATATGCCCAGTTGGCTGCAACTCCTTGTTTTCTGTTCGTAGCTGCTGTTTCATTTTAACCTGAGCACCATATAAATAGAGCATATACATAATTGCTGTCTTCACATTATCGACATGTTCTCTGATAAGGTCATTAATGTATATAAGAAAGGATGTGGATGACAAGACCCCACTTTGAGGTACTCAATAAGGTAATACCATTGTATTGCTTTGTGGCCATCTGGTTGCATTCTAGAAGTAGACGTGGCTGTAGGGTTAACGCGCTTGCACTTTCTCTTCTAACGGCACGTAGTGGTTTTGTTTCACACACCAATGATATGGACTTAACTGTTGACTTCTTGTCAGGATCTTCTATTAGGCTCGTTGGCTAACACATGTGAGACAGTACAGTATAACGTGATTCGACGTAAGACACAGCAACACAAGTTCTATGGATTTATTGCCACATTAAATACATAAAGATAATTACAGCAATGTACAACATATAACTCACAACCACAATACAGCTCATAGGTCTGGCGCTCAAGATATCAGTCGTTCAGCTTACAACCACGGAGATTCACACAAACGCCTTGCTCTCGACACACACGTCCGTTCAGAGTCCTGTCCCAGCTTGGTCTGCGCTATCACGCACACTGTCCACTGCCTCTGGTGGAGTCACGTGGCTTTGCGTGCGTCTGTCGTCAGCGCTGGTCGCGTGTCAGGTAAGAATCTCGCCAGCCGACAACTCTGGTCCGCCGGGTGCCGTAACGATGTTGCTGCGTAGCTAGGCTCTGACATTCTCCCCGGGTACCTCAATGAAAGATGCCATCTTTCATTCATGATGTATGTATATACTGGGGTAGTGTTAATTTCATGTCAGAGACTACTCTTTCCCAGTGTTATGCATGAAAATACATATAAGGCATAGAAATATATACAAAAAAAATGTAAGTTGCATTGAAATGACAAATGAAGTACAACTTTTAACACAATTCAGGTTTCATCCCCCTGATGCCTGGTTACCTTCATTGCAATAATACCCAGTCAGATCAGTAGCACCAGCTTCACGCATCTACCTCGCAGCTATTTGAAAAAAAAACGTAATAATATGATTGTTTTGCAACAACCATCTAGCCAGACTGAAATACGGCTTTGTATTTAGTCGTATTAAACACTTAAACTCTGCCCTCATTTGGTCAGGAGTTCTTATGTTGGTTTGCAATGTTGGCAGCTCTATGACATGCTTGGTGGACGCCTACCTGCTGTGCTAACCATTTGAGCAACAAAATGTCTATCCATACAATATACATTAATGAATATGTTTCAAATTATGGCCCTTGATGTAATTCACAAATGCAAGGGAAGTAATTTTGACATTTAAGAAATTCCATACATTACAATAATTATTTAATTTCTTAGCGTCATTGCTTGACGTTCCTTCATATTAACGAGAAAAAGTCGGTAATATGAATATATTAATCAAGATATGATTCTAAGATTACACTAATCAAAATAAATAAGTACCCAATTGGTATATTATATTTTATAGATTCAAAAGGATTTTACAAGTGTCATAAATTTTTGAAATTTTGTATGTCGTCTGCTAATTTTGCTAGACTTTTTAAATTACACCGGAAATACACACGAAACGCAAAATTTGGTTGATGTTACATTTTCTGAACACAAATGATCCGGTTTTATTTCGGAACGGATAGTAAATGTTCTCACAGTTCGTGTTTGATGTTATAGTTTCACAACGGATTATGATGGAATGTTCTTATTTCCGATGTGTACACAACTTCTGGATAAAGATCGACTGTTCTTATTTCTGATGTTAAACGTCGAACAATTTGGATTAAATTCGCTGTAGAGGTGGTGTAGGAGTCAATGTTCGGTCCACATTTGCACATGTTAAAATATCACGGTGAAGAAAATCACTCACAAATGTCACAATGGTAAAGTTCGCTTCTGGTAAGTGGTTAAGCGTCTGTGACACTGTTCTTGGTGTATATATACAATTAATATTGTTCTCATTCTAACACACACTACACAATAATACTACACTCATTACATGACTTGTTTAAAATACGTATGTTATACATGTCGGTTTCTAAACCGTATCACAATTTTCATTATAGACCTTACACAGTCGGTGAATGGAAAAAATTCACTCATTGGTGGCTGTGTTGGGCTGAGTGTAATATTACACAGTGCACTCAGACATTGCTTACTGGGTCTGTCGGACAACGGGACAAAAGGTCGGCGATTGTATTCATTCTGCCGGGAATATGGCGAACTTCAAAACTGAAATTCTGAAGCTTCAAGGACCAGCGAGCAATCATATTATTTGATGGTACTGCGGAATTGATATACCTTAATGGACTGTTGTCAGTTTCGATGATAAAGTGACGTCCTAGAAGATATCTGGACAGCTTCGTTACACTTTCTACTAAGGCCAATGCCTCTAATTGCGGAATGGACCATGCCCGCTCTCGGGGCCTTAGTTTTCTTGATAGGAAACAAACGGGATGCAGGATGTCGTTGTATTCCTGCAATAGGACTGCACCGATCGCAATGGAGCTAGCGTCTGTTCTCAATCTGAAAGGTAAACGAATGTTGGGCAATTTAAGGATGAGATTAGGCGAATTCTTATCTGAAAAGTGTGCCAAAACTTTATCAAATGCATTTCGTAGGCATTCATCGTTTACAACTTTTTCGGGTTTATTCTTGGTTAGTAAGTTAGAAAAAACCTCAGTCAGTTCTGAAAATCAGGAATAAAATTTCTGTAATAATTAATAAGTCCCAACAAACTGCGGACTTGTTTCTTATTTGTTGGAAGTGACAGTTTTAGAATTTTTGAGACAATTTTGTTGTCTGTCATGACAAAGCCATTGGATATTCTGTACCCCAAAAATGATATCTCTTGGTAAGCCATGCTCACCTTTGAAGGTTTCACTGTCAGTCCGTGCTGTCTGATACGTTCTAGTGTCTGTTCCAGTATCTTTATATGTTCCGTCATTGTCTCTGTATGGACACAGATGTCGTCAATATAGCAAACTATATTAGGAATGTCAGATAGGAGGAGTCGTGTCTAATGTAGGTGTTGGAATCTCGTCGCTAGAATCGTCATCTTCGTGATCTATTATCACGGTGCAAGCTGTCGTATCGTCTTGTTCGTTGTCTCTGTTGAAGTATGGTCTTAGCATATTGATGTGAAATATTTTGTGTTTGTCTTTTATTAGGATTTCGTAGTCAACAGGAGAGATTTGTCTTGTTACTTTAAAAGGTCCCTGCCAGGAATCTGTCAGTAGCTGTCTGTCACTAGGTAGTAGTAGTAGAACGTCCTGTCCAGCTGTCAATGTTATAGTCCTGTTACCTTTGTCTGCGTATTGTCTGTAAGTAGCACCAGATAGTTTTAGTGCATTTTTAGCAATTTCACATGATTTCATTATCCTTTCACGCAATGATGTTACATACACAAATGATGATATGGGTTTCAATATTGGAGTGGAATCAGTTAACATTTGGTGATAAATTGTTAATGGGCCGCGTGGTTTGGCACCATAGATGAGTTCAAAAGGAGAGAAACCGGTACTAGAATGTGGTACCTCGCGATAAGCAAAAAGGACAGCTGGTAAGTATACATCCCAGTTATTGGGGTGATCTTGAGTTACTTTGGCAAGCATGTGCTTCAGATCCCCGTTAAGCTTTTCTATAATCCCGCTCGAGTGAGGATGATAGGGGGTATTGAAGACTTGCTTCACTCCTAGCATTTTAGTGAAAGCTTGAGTGGATGCGGCGATAAACTGCGTGCCTCTATCAGACTGGATAGTATCTGGAAACCCAATTCGGGAGAAAATATGGAAGAACACTTCCATGATATCGTTGGCAGTAATGTTCTTTAGAGGAATAGCTTCTGGCCAGCGGCTACATTGATCAATAATTGTTAGAATATATTTATTCCCTCTAGTTGTTGTATGACTAAGAGGGCCCACAATGTCAACTGATAATTTTTCAAAAGGTCGACTGGCTAAGTCAGTGACTTGTAACTTTGCCTGTGGGTGTTTACCTTTCTTTACCAGTTTCTGGCATGTATCACAAGTTCTGCAATATGTTTTTATGTCATTACAGAATTTTGGCCAATGAAACTGTGTCAATAGTCTTGACCTGGTTTTAACATATGCCATATGACCTGCAAAGGTATATCGTGAGCAAGATGTAAAGCTTGCTTGCGATAAGTAGTTGGTAACACAGTTTGCTTTGTTGTAACGTCACCTTTGGTGTAGTACCTGGTGAGTATATCATTGTATAAAGCAAAATGCCATTTAGCATTTTTGGTTACTCTTGGCCTTTTGCCGATCAGGTCAAAATACTTTGACAGTGAAGGATCAGCTTTTTGAGCTGTTATGAATGTTTCCTTCATAGAGTCACTAGGTGGTACTTCTGGGCTAAGCATTTGAATAGCCTCAGTTTGGTTATTTTCATTTTGCACTCTAGCAGTAGCTCTTGTTACTGCGTTCACACACTCAATGACATCAGATGATGATGGAATGATATCGTCGATGATGTGATGAGAACTTAGTGCTGCATTAGCTAACATACATTCAACTGGTGTTATGACATTTTCAATGACATTCGGTGGTGATGTGTTATCATTAATACATAGTGATGTTATGTCATGGTTATGAGGTTTGTCATTCACCTCAGGTAAATTTCCGATGATTATATCGCACACTGGGTTTGTAAGTGCTGCGACCTTTACTTTTCCGGTGAGGAATGGTGTTTCGATGTATGCCCAAGCTAATGGATATTTTTCAATATTGCCTGAAAATGTTCTACATGTGATGTGTCTACCTGTGTAGTCTGTAGGTGTTATGAATGTTGTTTTCAGGCCAATAAGTGTACTCCCGGTGTCGCGAAGTACTGTAGCAAACTTGCCATTAACATACCCGTGATAGATGTCTAATTTGCCTTTTGAGTCTATTACTAAGTTACCTTCCTCATTAGCAATAGGGATAGCGTGCCCGCATGTTAAGATACCATTTTCAAAGAAGGTATTACAGACAGTGCATGTGTTGGAACTAAATGCATCACAAGCCTGTGCTGCATGTACAGGATGTTTTTCTGTATTTTCGTCTTCTGACGCTGAACTATCGAACAAGGCGGCATTGGCTTTGTTGGTCATATGTCTGCCTTTACAATCCATGCGATGGTGACCGTAAGCCTTGCAGAGAAAACATTTACGTAAAATTTTGAACGATTTACGTTCTCTGTCTTGTTTGTTTACCATATTTTGCAAGTATGTTTGGTACCCTGGGTTTTTATCGCACCATCTCGTTCAAATAATGAGACATTTTACAATGAACACAATGTCTAAAATTTTTCAGAGGTAGGCCTGTTTGGTTTTTGCCTACTATAGTTTTTCTCATAGTTGGCTGCTGCTACCCAGTTACTGTCAGTAGCTTCAGTGGCAAAACACTGTTTATTTGCCGTATAATAGGCCGAACCACGTCTTTCCATTTCTTCCACACTTGTGCATTCATTCTCCTGCAAGAACTTAGAAAAAGATGCTGGAATAGAAGAAATAACTTTATCTCGAATAATGAGATCTTCTAATTTATCATAATTTTTGTTAATTTTGGCTGATGAAGTCCATTTGCTGAAAATGTCTCGGACTAAACAGAGGTAGTCAGAGAACGTTTGAGTTGATTTTGGACTCAGTTTACTGAATTGTTCTCTGTACCCTGCTTCATCTAACATGAAATGTGCCATTATTTTAGATTTAATGTAATGGTACTCTTTTCTGAGGTCTTTGGGGATGGTTTCAATGATTTTCAGAGGTTCCCAGATAGACTCCTCATATATAAAATATTCCATTCCGAAAGTGAACTTGGTAATGTTCCATTAATGTCTCAAAATTTTGGGTAAAGGCTGCTATGCAGTCACCCGAGGTATAGTTACGAACGATACCTTGATATTTCTTATACTGGTTTTCTTTTTCCAGTCTTTCAGATTTCTTTGACTCTTTATTCATTGCAGTCTCGGTGTCGAGTTGTTTCATTTTCAACTGTAATTCAAGTTCTTCTCTCTTACTCTGAGCTGCTATTTCTGCTTTCTTAAGTTCACCGTCTATCTCAGCTTGTTTGGCAGCCTTTTCAATCTCTGCCTGTTTTGTCTTTGCAGCCATTTCTACTTCGGCTTGCTTTAATGCTGTTTCTGCCTCTATTTGCTTGGCAGCTTTTTCAATCTCTGCCTGTTTTAGAGCTCTTTCAGCTGCTCTATCTTCGCGTTCACAGTATTCAGCGTATTTCTTCTCACTCCATTGTGTTAATTCATCACCTTCTAACTTTAATTTTAAACCCATATCGATGAAATCAAATAATGTCGACATGATGGAGAAAATATGTCAATGAAAATCAATCACACAAAATATGTTGTAATTGGTTAGTAGAAAAACAACTTACAATTGATTTGCCTATACGATGCGTGCCCACTAATGCATACGTAAAGTTAAAGTGAAGAAAAATATACTCAAGTGCCCTTGGATATGGTGACGAATGGTTGGGCAATCGGGCTAGAAAACTGTAAGGTCGTACTTCGGAACCACGAATGACCTCTACGGCAGGGTTATGGATGGTACGCAAAAACCTGCTTTATTTTTGGAGAGATAAGCTTAGCCGTTGTTTGTGCTTGGTCGCCGTAAGTCACTAAGT